>JANAVB010042934.1:0-44661 GCA_029216955.1 Iris pallida
ACTTCAAACTGTGCTTTGAGTTCACGTACTGCTTGAATGGCTTCACTGGTTTGAGGAAGCACATTTGATTGAATAGTCGTTGGATGTACTGTAACCCCCACTGGAGGTGGTATATCTTCTGGAATGATAGGATCTGGAGATACAGAATTTTGATTAACAGCAGGCTCTTGAATATTCAAATGTATATCAGCCCCTTGACTATCTTGAGTTTGTGCTGCTACTGGTACCGGAGTTATTACTGTAGGTTGAGCAGTTTGTTGATTCAAAATTATCTGATGCATGCTTTGCACCATGTTGAGCATGTCTTTCAATGATTGCTCCACGGCAGTGAGACGTTGTTCCGTATTAGCAGATGACGTCTCTGGTTCATCTCCAACAGCATAGGATTCAACCTCTCTTGAAGATATAGAGGGATTAGTATAGAAGTATGAATCCACACTATCGGTATCAGACTCAAAAGATTGAGTACCCACAGCTTCTGAATCAGAAGTCTGTAATTGTCTTTGTCTTCTTGATCGAGTATTCTGATATACTCCTTCAAAGGAATCAAGAAGCCTGTTGAACTGTTGTTGACCTGGGGTTTGGGACATATTCCGTCTTGGATATCGTCCTCTGTTAGTATGAGATGCCATGTTGACTGACACATATGACAGCTCATGTTCTTGGTCTTCAGCTTGATGTTGAGGCGAGTTAAAACTTAAACGATCAAAAACTGACCGTTTTGAAGCCGAACAACAACAGTTGATCACAACCTGGTGATATTCACAATGATGTTTTTCTTGGGGGAATATTACCGGAGATTGTCTGTTCTTACGTTTTTGTATTAGCAATTCACGTAAATCAGAATGAACAGATGGAGTATTCTTCTTTATTACATTTGGGGCAGAAAAACGTTTAGTCCCTTGTGTATAAAGAAGATTACTGGCTGCATTCGCAGAACCAAACTGTACATTTTTACGCGTTTGGAGTTGTGTGCGTAAATCTTGAGATTTAGCACAAAGGACTCCATTTTCATGGCGTGTAATTTGTAAGTTTGGTACTTTGCGTAAAGCAGTATAAGAAGGTTGTTGGTGTAGGACAGAAGCTTTACCAACGACATTTTTATGCTGCACACGTTTAGGTATATTCACATTAGATGTGCAAACATCGTTGTGAATTTTATCTACACTGTCACAGACATGAGACTTACCTTTACGCGTAAAACGTAAAAATTGATTATCTACCACGTCACAGACGGGAGATTTTGCTTTACGCGAGGAGCGTAATTTATTTGGGCCTACCACGTCACCGACGGGAGACTGATTCTTACACTCAGAAGCATAAACTTTAGAGTCTGCCCCATTACGAACGGGAAATTCATTCTTATGTACTGAGCGTAAAATTTGGTTCTTACCCACTGAGCGTAAAACTTGATTCTTACACAGTGGGCGTGAAACCTGATTATCTTCACCGTTACAAACGGGAGATAAATCGTCACACTTTGAGTGCAACTCTGAAGTAAGGACTGCCTCGTTACGAACGGGAGCCCCTACGACAGGAAGTGG
Organism: Iris pallida; assembly: GCA_029216955.1. Taxonomy (NCBI): domain Eukaryota; kingdom Viridiplantae; phylum Streptophyta; class Magnoliopsida; order Asparagales; family Iridaceae; genus Iris; species Iris pallida. The sequence continues at coordinate 1,545 of JANAVB010042934.1, forward strand.
AAAGAATTCCCTTGTCATCAGAAGCAACAGAGAGATCAGAAACCACTTTGGACTTGGGAATCCAAACTTTTCGTGCTTTGCGAGACTTTTGAACATTGGAGTGGCGAGAACCACCCCCAGTTCGGAGCATTTCTTTATAGGCAGTCTGGTCGAAGTGCACAACCAGAGTCTTCTTGGTCGAACCGACCGAAACATCATCATATTGAGCAATCGCCTCCTCGTTAGAGGAGAAGGTCGTCCCCAGCAGAGTCGCCATTTTGTTTCACTTAACAAAATTGCCAAACAAAAGTTAGATTTTGAAAATAAAACGAGAAAAAGTACAAGAAGTACAAATTTGATTCTGGGAAAGTATTGCTATGGAAGTCTGATCTGTAAATGATCACTTTGTTCCTTGGACCATATGATGATGATGAAGATCACTGCTTAAAGTAGAACAACTTGGAAGAACTAAGTCACTAGGAAGGTATCGACGCACTTGGGCACTGATGGCGAGGCCGAATGCTTCCCTACTTTGCTTCACTCTGTTCTGAAAGAAAAGTTGAAGAAGAGTGCTCCGGAGAATCAAAATCTCGAAGTTCTGATCTCTGTATTCTCTCATGTCTCTGTCTGTCTTGTGTTATGAGAAAAATGAGTCTATTTATAGACTTGGGCTCTTGTGCGTAAAAACTCAGCAAAAGTTCCATCTTTACGCTACAACTGCCACCCATGATCGAAGCCATCCTCTGCATATGTTGACGTGTGTCCCATCACTTCAGTAAGGATAGGATACATGTACACACGTTCTTCGAAATATGTGGCATGAAGGCCATGTAGGCAAACCACGTTCTAAACTGGTCAGAAAGAATATGGCGTAAAAATAGGCCCAACATCCTCTGGGCGTAAAGCAGTAAGATGAGCGTAAAATAGCTCTGTCATAGGTTTCCCGCATAAAGTGGTTATTGAATAACCTTGAGCGTAAAAATGGCTCAAATAGACTTTACGCACACATTGTTTTATGAGCGTAAGAACTCGTGTAAAACTCCGTGCGTAAAAGAAACCATATAGTGAGCGTAAAGTAGCTCGATCCACATAAACAACAACAATGGTCTTTGTATGAGAAAAATTCCGTTGGATTCTGTGGTAAATGCCATAATTGATATCTTCATGTCAGAGTTTGCATTAAATGCGAGATTTGACAACTTTGTCCAGCGTAAAAGAGGCTGCTCTGTCCTTGGCGTAAAATCATAGGTGTAGACCCAAGCGTAAAATGATCAGCCTGCTTCAGGCGTAAAGTGATTAGCCTTTCCTTGGCATAAAGGGAATCAATTTAAGTAGACTGATCTATCACTTTGACCCTTCTTGTGAAGCACTTTTTACGCTCCTACAATCATGATATGAAAGTACAAGGAAACATGGTAGGTAAAGTACAGAAAAGAACATGGTGTATAAGCAGATGAAAGAACATGATATATAAGAACATGAAAGTACATGAATGTAAGAACATGAAAGTACATGATATGTAAGCACATGAAAGAACATGGTATCATGGAATCACAGGAAATAAGTACAAGGTATATCTCCTGCATGTGTGTACTATATTTGAAATATAACTAATTATGTGACCGGCTAGGGGTAAGCACATGAAAGCACATGAAATGGTACGGCTTAGGACCCGCGTGCACGATGCGGGGTCTAAGCTAAACACACCTGAGTTGTTTCTTGGGATTGGTCACATAGATAGTATATTTCTCCACCCCAGATACAAGTAATAAGAACAAGGGAACATGAGCACCAGAAAGCACATGACGTGTTACAATGTGTCAATCAAGAAAGTACAGGATAAAATGAAATGCACAAGACCGTAGAGTGTACTTGCCTTGCTCTAGGAAAGTACGGGTAGTGAAGGGAACTGGATATCTTCCTGTATTTAATAATGATGTACAAATTGATTAAAAACTACACTAGTTTAGTTAGCAAATATATTAATAACAACCTTAAACTAAAAGTATCACATGGTTTAATAGATACTCTATCTTGCTAAGAATGTGACCTAACCAATGTACAATTTAGTCTAATTGCCTCAATTGATTACTACAATATTTACCACACATGTATTCTATACTTGGGTACTTCTAAGGTAGATACTCAAGTGTCCTCACATGTCTATGGAACTTAATTTAAAAGGTAAACTAGTTTATTATAAAAGCTAATTTTATACTCAATATAATGTGAAACCCTTATTGTCATTTCTCTCAATCCCCTGCAATTATTTAACTTCAAAGAGCATTAAAACTTCCTATACTCAAGAGCCCTGTTACAAAACTTAAGTCCATATGAGTTCATAACTAGAACTAATATTTCATTCTTCATTAAACACCCACTGCTCTCAATCCCAGCTATGTCCTGAAAACCATTCTTTAGGAAAACACAACTGGTAACTACCATGGCTTCCTAGGGACCCAAATGCTCACTGGACTAATCCTAGCATTGGTTCCAGGTTCTGCAGTTCATCTGAACTGATCATGAGACTGATCCCAGGTTCTCAGAGGGACTGCTAGATGAAATCCTAAGCTTACTTAACTAAAGTAATTCGTATGCTTCACATACGAATTCCTGATTCAACAAACATGGATACATGTCTCAGTGATCACTCAAAATCAGTTGTACATGCTAATATCAGATTTAGTAGAATAAACTAAATATTAACAGGTGGATATGATTCAACAGGCTCAAAGCAAATCCCCTGCTATCTGAATGAATTGAACCAATCAAAGACACCCACACAAACTTGTAAATGCTAACTGAAGGAATCCAGAATTTGATAAATTAAACAATCAATGCAACTTGCATTAGACATCACTAGAATTAATCAATTTGACAGATCAGTCCTATTGAACTATCAGAATTCCTCCCAACTAGGTGAATCAAGCACACACCTAAATCTGCCAATAGTTCAGACATCACTAAAACTTGACTCGAGGAAAAATTGAATCAGGAAATAGAAATTTTACCTGATATGGCTGGGTTGATCTCTTGAGAACACAACTTCAGCAATTGAACACGATCCTCGTGTTGATCAGTAATTCCAAAATCTGGATCAACCAAAAGAATCAAGAAGATCACTCTACAGACACTCTTCCTAATTACAAACCAACAGGAAAAATACTCACCTAATCTTTCCTTGGTTCAAAACAATAGTCATATATCTACAATCCAGATCAAATTTAATCGATTGAGGACAAGGATCGAACAGGTCCAAATACACAAGAAACTGGTGTATCAGACGAATTGGTGTCCCATCTTCAGAAATAATTTGCAAGAACTCAAGGTCTCGAGATTTGGATTCAACTTACCATTGAACAGAGCTCAACGTCTCAATGGAACTCGAACGGATCCCTCATCTCTGATCTAACACTCGGGAGTCGATGTTGTCGGGGAATACGCGATCGCCCGCTTGATCTGAACAGAGATCACTACTGCAAAGGCAAGCGAGATCGGGACAAGAATGTCAGCTGACCGTTCGATCGGAACAGGGACTGCTACAAAGTTGTTCATCTCTAAGAACATAGGACGATCACAACAAAATCACACAATCTAGTGCTTGAATAGATTAAGAACAAGCAACGAACCTTTCGAGTCTCGAACGGTCGCCACGGAGGGAGGATGACAGTTCCTGGAGGACGAATGTCGATGAAGACACGTTACGGTAGGAGCTCGCTGGAGAGAGAACGGTCGCCACTATGTGCACCGTCGGAAACGTCGCCATCACCATCGTCGTCGTAAGAAGAGATCAACACTCACTGCCGAAGTGGTCGTGTCCTCGGGGAAGCTCACCGCAGGGAGGAGCCAGCGTCGCCGTCATCGATCGCCGCCGCTACCGAGGAGAGGGTCCTCGCCACCGCCGCTGCTGGAAGAAGGAACTGGACGTCGACACCGGCGGTGGTCGCCATGCTCGGTTCAGTGGCCGGAGTGATCGCCGCCATCGTCGCTCGTAGCCGCCGTCGATTTAGGGTTAGGGTTTGCTTCGAAGGAAATTGGGGAAGACGAAAAAGGCTCGAAAAAGAATGAAAAAATATAACTGGGTTTCTCTCTCTCTCTCTCTCTCTCTCTCCAGACTCGTTTTAAAAGAAAAGGAAATGAAAATTTTGCAAAAGAATCCCCCCGATTTAATAAATTCTCAAAAGGTCCCTCCGTCTTGTAAATTTCACATTTAGCCCCTCTTCCTTCTCGTTAATTACAGGATTGCTAAAAAAATCGGTTAGAAATTTTTTCCAGAAAGAGTGTGGACCACGAAGTTTGTTACAACAAACTTTTAAATTTGAAAATTCTGCTCAAAAGTTAATTCTCTCCAAAATAGATCATAAAAATTTATTAAAAAATAACTCATTATTTGAAACTTAAATCAGCAATTGATATTTTTAGAAATCAAATTTTTTTATCAAAACTAGAAAGTGGAGTTACACTAACACACACACCCAAGGACACATACATATGTTCCTATTTCATATATACATGTATATCTATATGTGAGATGTAATATATATCCTATATATTAGATAATGTGTGTCTACTATCATATATTATATATGAATATGGTTGTATGGGTGATATGTATATAGATAGCCTATATGTGTACATTCTAAGTTAGATTATAATATATATCATTATGTGTATTATTTAGATAGAGATATTATCATGTGTATCTGTGATTGTAGGTTGGCTTGAATGCCTAGTTGGAGTCTAGATTAGGCTTGTGTAGTCTTGTTAAACCTAGAATAGACTAGTTAGACTATTATAGACTAGATTGACTTAGGTTTGACTTGGTTGACCTAGTTTGACTTCTAGGGTTGACCAGAGTTGACCAAGAGTTGACTTTGGTCTAGATTGACCTAGATTCATGTAGAATGCATAGTAGTGCATCTTCTTATCATTCTGGACTTGTTGTGACTTGTGTTGTTCTAATAGGAGCCAGACACCACTCCTCGGACAGTACTTTCATCTTGGACTTTTCAGATAGCAGGCGAATATATTCTCTGATCTTTTCATACTTATCTGGACTATATTCTTGCTCTAGATTACTTTACTTGATGTTGACACGTATCTTCACGGATTAGTACTATATGGATCCTTTCCTGAGATGTTATCCCTCTACGGGTGCATCGGGTATTTCATGTTCATGTACTTTATCATGTGCATCAGGTACTCCTTGTACTCGTACTAGTTCATGTTATTACATGTTCTCATGTGCTTTATCACGTGCCTCATGTACTACTCATTACATGAGTTCACGTATCTTTAGCTGTATTCATGTGCCTATAACATAACTTGAATGGATCCTTGTGTATTGATTAGGGCGGGGTGAGTAGAATTGGTTATGTGATCATTATCCCCAGAAGCTGTATTCATGTGCCTCTTAGTTGTATTCATGTGCCCTTAAGCCGTTTACATAACCATATTGTACTCTAAATCACGTAGCCACTTACAGTCTCTACTATCATGTATTTACTTTCAGTTACAAAATATCTCCTGTTTACTCGTACTTCCTTTTCAGCACTTCCTGTATTTTACTCTATTGCATGATTTATACTCCTAACCTGTTATGAACTGTTTTGAAAGATATGTGCTCGTTTCCGTCCTGACTGGACCTGTTGAAAATTTTACAGAGGATGAGGAGGAGGCCTGCTTAGACACTTACTGTGGGACAGCCTTAGAGGACGCTTGCGATCCGGACTTCCAGTCGGATCCCTTAGCAGTAGAGACAGTTGCTCTATAGATATTTATCTTATTTCATAGTTTTGGAGTTGAGTTGTATATATTGGATCTGTATTATGTCTGGATGTTGTGGAGTTTATCATAGACACTTAGCTTCTCTCTATTTGTATTTCCTGTGGATTTGGATCTTGCATCTTTTATTATCAATCTATCTTCCTTTCATGTTCTACCTTAGATGTGATTGAGATATATTCTGTTATGTCACCCCCATTCAGGGAGTATAACTGTTTATTACCTTTAACTGTTAGATGTTGTGACCTAGGACAGCGTTCTACTGCCGATACTGCGGCATAGGCTGGACGTACCCACGTCTCGTGCCCTTACTCTAGGGTGCGGGTCGTGACACCAATCCCCACAATCAATATCAATCAATATTTGGACCCTAGGAGAGGGTTCCATGTAGCAATATGATTTAAACATACAGCTTGACAATTACTAAATAAAATACAAGAAAACATAACCGTAACTTGTCTCTGTTAATTGACTGGATCGGGAAAGTCGGTACCGAGGGGGATGTCAATTTCGTCTCCGAGATCCTACAGTTGAGAACCTTGGCTTAGAACTATAATGAAACCATTCTAGGTGTGCTAGTTACAATCTCTAGAAGTAAACCCTAGTCATATTTTAGATTATTTAGTTAATCTTCTGTAACGCTTTAACGTCGCGAGCTACGTGCGTTGTCAATTAGTTGGATATCCGATTTCTAATTTACTTGGAAAAAATTAGCCGTTACCGGTTAATTTGCAAAACATTGTATTTTTATATCATATGTATAAAACTACAATTTTCTTTTAGTGATAAAACATGGACTTCGTTAACTTACCAATATTTTATTCAAGTTAATTTATCGTGATAAACCTTATTAATTTTATACAAAATAATTAATACCTAAATTATAATTATGCGTCTAATAACGAAAACCAACTCAGAAAAGAAAGTAAAAACCTAAACTACACAATACAGGGTCACAGCGAAATAAAATGGAAAACTGGGCTTATGCCCTTTACAAATTTTTACATAAATTAATTAATTCCTAGGACGAGCTCTGAGTGCCGCGAACGGTCCAAACAGTAGGCCGAAGCCCTGCACCAAAAATACTAACAGCAGTACCAGTTCTAAAAATAATTATAAATATAAATATAGTTGTAAAATGCGTCTCAGACTTGGTCCAAATGTCATGTTGCTGGCTAGCACCTCAATGTACAGGAATCCTGTAGCGTTTGCGCTTCGTCGAGGCTCATTCGACCGATATGGTCGTCGCCTAACTGGTGATACAAAAATCCATAAAATCCGAAAACCAGCAAATCCAATCTATAAATCATTTGCAAAGACCGGTTTTCTTTTGAAAATAGGTTTTACTCAAATTGCTAATTTTATAAGAAAATCCCTTTAAAAAAATATTTTTCCGAAAATTTAGGCAGCATCTCCTCTGTATTTGGGACAACCCAATCCTGGGAAAATACTAACCCAACATCAATGACTGTCCCCAAACCAGGGAACACCAAAAATCCCTCCAAAAGTAAATATCCAACTCGAAAACACATCACAATTATATATAGCCAAAACCACAGAATACTCCCGAAATAAATTCGAAAATCCCGAAATAAAGTTTGGGAAACCGAAAGCCACATAACCAAAACAAAATGAACGAATCATTCTGAAATGGGATTCGGAAATTCTGAAACTACAATCGCTTAAACCGAATCCCGTAACGGGATCGGGAACCGTATCATCATCGACACTAAAGTAGGGACACGGGGACACGAGATATACCTTGGGTTGCTCGGCTAGAGCTCTCAGATGATAATAGGAAAAGAAAACCACATTCTCGCGGACTCGGAAAAGTCCCAAACTCGCGGACAGCAGAAAAAATCGTCGGAACAGCAGGTCGGAGACACGAGAATCGTCGAAACCACGAAAACCACGGAAAACACGAAAAACAGGGAAAACAAGGAACGGCGCTGGACAGCGCTGTTGGAACAGCGGGGCACATGCGGGCTGAGCGCTCGGCCTGGACTGGCCGGAGCGGGGACGGGGCGACGCTGGAGGGCGCACGCGGCTGGGTCTGGCGCGGACAGCCGCGGGATCGGCCGGGGAGGAGCTCGAGAACAGAGGACGGCACGGGGAGCGGCGTCCTGGGTTGCGCCGAGGTGCTGGAGGCGCGCGCGGAGGCTCGTTGGACGGGGCGCGGGGCGGAGAACGGGGAGCGCGCGGGGTGCTGGTGGCGATGTCGTCGGAGGTCGGTGGGAGAAAGCGGCGCCTGGGGTCTGGCCGGCGCGGGAGGCGGGGTCGGCCGAAGCTGGCCAGGCCGGGAGGAGGCGGTGCCGGGTCGGGCTAGGGCAATCGGGGTGAAGGAGCCGAGCGGTCGGGCTCGGGGGTTCTTGGGGAGGAGATGGGTTTGGGAGAGTGAGAGGAAGGGAAAGAAGTGAGGGATGAGAGGGAGCGGAATGAGAAATGAGAGGGGTGCTGTGCTTGCTCGTGAGGGAGGAAATGAGAAATGAGTGGTGGTGGTGAGTTTTTTAAGGGGAAGAGTGGAAGAAAGGTTGTGGAGAGGAGGAGAAGTAGCAGGAGAAATAAGAGGGGATGGCCTAGTCGTGGGGAGACCAGGCCAAGTCGTGGGGATGGGATTTTTTTATATATATTAATATATATAATAATCTGAATTTTAAAAGAAGGAATAAGGATGGGTTCGAAAACGGGATTGGGTTCAAGCTCGGGGTCGGACCCCGGACACGGGATCGGGACAGGGCACAATCAAAAATTCAATAATTAATTTTTAAAAATAATATTTTCCTAACCTACTACTACTACTACTACTACTACTAATAATAATAATAATAATAATAATAATAATAATAATAATAATAATAATAATAATAATAATAATAATAATAATAATAAAACTCCAACTGGGAATCCAGGTCTATGCTGACAAAACAAAATCGAACAAATATCCCAAAAATGCAATAATTCTAATTTATCCAAAAATTCTAGAAAATCAGGTTGCGGGTTTTACATCCTTCCCTCCTTAGAAAATTTCGTCCTCGAAATTTAAGAGTACTGTTTGGGGAAGATCAAACCTTTACAATTACTACCTTGATTATCTCTTAATAATGTTGGCAATCCCTAAGTCAGCTACAAAAGAACTATCTTAGTCAATTCATGCAACAACATTCTTTCCTCCTTAGAAATACGGCCATTGTCCACAATTTAATATTTGCTTCCATTTCTGAATTGTTAATCACCGAAATATTCGTACAAAATTACTTTTAGCATGCTCTTATTTCCAAATCATAAATCGGCAAAATACTTGTGCAAAAATAAGTCACTTAACCCACATAATTATTCTCCAACAATTTGTATCACCATACCGATCAATTTAATATTTACCAAGGATCCAGTTTCATATTGCGTCGCTATATACGCTCCAAAATATTCTTGATACACTCCACTTGGTGTCATGCCTTTAACTCAATATCAAGCATTAGTAATCCTTTTATCGCATATCTATGAATTTATAGTCTCATATTTTGTCTTTTTAATCAATTTGTTACAACAACTCTTTCAATAACTGGGTTACAAAAGTCCTCCCTTAAATATATGTCATTTAAAATTTTTCCGTTATGTCACCGTTTAAAGTCGTATAATTACGATTTTCTTCCAACTTGTTGTCAAAAGTTTGTCAAACCAAATTTGTCATCCAACAACAAAGATTGATATATAAGTTCCCTCCAATCATGTACGAACTTTACATTCATTGATCAAGATTTCTTCTAATATTCGTATTTTATCAAAATATTTATTGTAATCCAACTTCTCATAAACACTGATCCCGTAATGAAATTCTATAGACTATTTAAATACTACTAGCTACACCTGTAATGGTAATAAAACATGGTCTTATTCTAACAGAAAGTCATGGGACGAAAGACATCATCAACTGTTGGTTATATCTCAAAAATGCTACCTCAGTTATGAAACATTTTCTCAGTCATCAATTTTACAATCATTAGCCCCTTTCTTCATCATCAATTTGATTCCTACACCACTTCTCCCTCAAGTGGTAATTCTCAAAACATCATGATTTAACTTCGTTATCCAAACTACTCTATGGTCACCAACTCACTTATTCATGATCCTACACATCCTGTCTTCCTATCTTTATCAATATTCCATCTCTATGATACTAACAGTGCTGTAAAGTCTAAGAATTACAAAAGACACACTAAGGAATGGTTAAATTGTCATGTCAAGCAAAGTCATGTACAGTCACGAATACATACGAAATAGTGTTACTGAAAATTGGGTATCTTAAAAAAAATAATGTTCTAGAAAATCAACCCAATATTCTTCCAAAATTAAACTAGTTATGAGTGATATTATTATGTAACTGTCTAATCCATCATCAATCTTGTATTCCTTTAGACTTCTATTTTCACCATCACGTACATTTTGACATCTCCTGATTTAAACGTTTGATTCAAAATCCTTGAACAAATAGAAGTTCGGTTATTCGATCTTGAGCTTCTAATTTTGTTGTTATCACTTAGCCAATAAATTTTTTCTCAGGAGTAGTTTATTGCATCCCTTAATCCTTTGATCTCTTATTTATAACATCTGGGTCTTTTGATTTGTATTTTCAATCCCCAATTGTGTAGTCCTCAAGTTTCAAATATTCTGTTTCACCCATCGATGGTACGTTTCAATTCATCGTACACATTTTTTTTCTCTTATAATACTTACAATCTTATTTATGAAACTCAAACACACCATGATTCATCTCCTCATCATCAATCGCTGTCTTCAATTAAATTGTACCTCGAGTTTTCTTGCTCCGTCCACCATGTGTAGATTTTTTTATTATTCCATATGTCATTCCTTTAAGGTACACCTCTGTATTTATATATATATTTTTCAACCTCTAAGTCACCTAATTAATTGATCGTTACTGCATCCCTGCCTTTTCTATAAATGATTTCGATCCCTAAATATCAATATATCTTTTCACCTTTACACTCCGTAATATATTTTCTCGATAAGTCGCTTGTCCTATCACTGTAACTCATTTAGATTAGAATTTCACTCCTCATGTCATTATCACCTCGAACACTAACACGTATCTAAGGATTTACCAGAATTTCATTCTTCTCAAATCTTAACACCAATATTTCTTTGATAAGTATCGCCATATATTCTCGTTGAGATTAGAATCTTCTAAGTTTTCAGAAATCGTATTGTAAGGAAAACATGACTTTGTGAAAGACACTGCCAAAAAGAGTGTAATCAAGGGTCGATTCATATCGAGAAGATTTAGCTAATTCTTATGAATTCAAAAGATATCTTATTACAACTCTACAGGGTAATAATCAACAAGAATAAAGTATTGAGTTTTGGAAGCTTTCTAGGCCTTGAACTGATCAAGAAGTTCTTACAGAGAGTAAGGTTTCAGGTTGAGTGGAGGAAGTCAACAAATGAAGATATTCTTGGTCTTGGAATAACTTAGAAAATATCAATCAATATTAGAATTATTTTTGAAAAATAATCCCCTTGGAAGATTCGTGAACAAGCTAAGTTGAACCAATTCTTTTGGTAATAATTAACCTTGGGGCTTTATGGTTCCAGAAGAATTTGGTTCGGGATTGGTCCCAAGAAAGTCAATTGAAAATAATGTCAAGATAAATGGTTGGATTCACTAGTCGTAAAAATACTCTGGATAGTAAAAGTTTACCAAGTTTGCTAAAGGAGAATTTCAAACTCTAAATAGTGAAATAGATCTAGATTCTAAATAAAGATAGAGAAGTATGTTTTGATCAACTAATGAAAATTTTGAAGTATGTTTGTCGAAGAAGGAGATTGGGAAAAATCTAATCCTAAAATAACAAAAGAGTATGGACGCTAAGGAATGCTGGAGTATGATAAGGATATGGAGGAAAATAACCTCAGAAAGCCAAAGGACACTAAAAGATATATAAAATCTAGAAACTAAAGTAGATAGTAAAATAGACCACCATACAATCGACCTATGCTGAATAAGACTTAGGATGCAAAACATAAGCAAGGTAGCCTACCATTCCATAACAAACAAAAATATTTATTTATAATATATTTCGGTCCTATGTTGTGACAAATTAATGTTCTAGTGTTCTAATTGTTTTTAGATATGTTCTCCTAAGTTGTTGAAGACCTACATAGGCCACCACTAAAAACATGTCACGACCCAATCCCAAATTATTGGGTCGAACCGGATCATGCCCAGCCTACACCGTTGTGAGACAGCGACAGTAAGCTATTCTATATGCAGGTATTCACAACAATATCTATATATTTGTCACAACTCGAATATATGAAAATTTTAAAACTTTTATTCAACATTTGAAAAGTACAACTGGAAATGAAAGAACTGAAATAAAGTGCTGAATTCAAAATTAACAAAACTCCAAAACAATAAAACTAGAAAAAACTGGAAACGACTAGCTAAGCGGCCAGTTCGTCGGCCTCAGGTCCTGCGTCCTCTAAGGGGGACCCCGACAACACCACAGGGTACAAAACCGGATCATATTTGCTATTGTACAATAGCTCAGCATCCTCAATGCACCTAAAAATATTGTCTCCAGTCAGGAGGGAGCAAGCACGAATATGTATCTCACATTTCAAGTAATAATGGAAAAGTGCAGGCTAAACAGTTTGAAATAATATTTTCCAGCAATTTAACAATTAAAAATAATGTGATTTAAATGTGTAATCGTCTATGACCGGCTTAGGTTATACAATAGCGTCCTAGCGACGCGATACGGCTTATCCCCATGTGTAAGAGGGGTAAGCTCGCACAATCATGCAATATGGGGGGTATTGGTCATAAACGTTACACTATTCCCCCAATCCCCACAATCAATATCAATCAATATTTGAACCCTAGGAGAGGGTTCCGTGTAGCAATGTGGTTTAAACATGCAGCTTGACAGTTACTAAATAAAATACAAGAAAACATAATCGTAACTTGCCTCTGTTAATTGACTGGATCGGGAAAGTCGGTACCGAGGGGGATGTCAAGTTCGTCTCCGAGCTCCTACAGTTGAGAACCTTGGCTTAGAACCATAATAAAACCATTCTAGGTGTGCTAGTTACAATCTCTAGAAGTAAACCCTAGTCATATTTTAGATTATTTATTTAATCTTCTGTAACGCTTTAACGTCGCGAGCTACGTGCGTTGTCAATTAGTTGGATATCCGGTTTCTAATTTACTTGGGAAAAATTAGCTGTTACCGGTTAATTTACAAAACTTTGTATTTTTATGTCATATGTATAAAACTACATTTTTCTTTTAGTGATAAAACATGGACTTCCTTAACTTACCAATATTTTATTCAAGTTAATTAATCGTGATAAACCTTATTAATTTTATACAAAATAATTAGTACCTAAATTATAGTTACGCGTCTAATAACGAAAACCAACTCAGAAAAGAAAATACAGGGTCACAGCGAAATAAAATAGAAAACTGGGCTTATGCCCTTTACAAATTTCTACATAAATTAATTAATTCCTAGGGCGAGCTCTGAGTGCCGCGAACGGTCCAAACAGTAGGCCGAAGCCCTGCACCAAAAATACTAACAGCAGTACCAGTTCTAAAAATAATTATAAATATAAATATAGTTGTAAAATACGTCTCAGACTTGGTCCAAATGTCATGTTGTTGGCTAGCGCCTCAACGTACAGGAATCCTGTAGCTTTTGCGCTTCGCCAAGGCTCATTCGACCGATATGGTCGTCGCCTAACTGGTGATACAAAAATCCATAAAATTCGAAAACCAGCAAATCCAATCTATAAATCATTTGCAAAGATCGGTTTTGTTTTGAAAATAGGTTTTACTCAAATTGCTAATTTTATAAGAAAATCCCTTTAAAAAAATATTTTTTCGAAAATTTGGGCAGCATCTCCTCTGTATTTGGGACAACCCAATCCTGGGAAAATACTAACCCAACATCAATGACTGTCCCCAAACCAGGGAACACCAAAAATCCCTTCAAAAGTAAATATCCAACCCGAAAACACATCACAATTATATATCGCCAAAACCACAGAATATATATACTCCCAAAATAAATTCGAAAATCCCGAAATAAAGTTCGGGAAACCGAAAGCCACAAAACCAAAACAAAATGAACGAATCATTCTGAAATGGGATTCGGAAATTTCGAAACTACAATCGCTTAAACCGAATCCCGTAACGGGATCGGGAACCGTATCATCATCGACACTAAAGTAGGGACACGGGGACACGAGATATACCTTGGGTTGTTCGGCTAGAGCTCTCAGATGATAATAGGAAAAGAAAACCACATTTCCGCGGACTCGGGAAAGTCCCAAACTTACGGACAGCAGCGAAAATCGTCGGAACAACAGGTCGGAGACACGGGAATCGCCGAAATCACGGAAACCACGGAAACCACAGAAAACACAAAAAATACGGAAACCACGAAACGGTACTGGACAGAGCTGTTGGAACAGCGGGGCGCGCACGGGCTGAGCGCTCGGCCTGGGCTGGTCGGAGCGGGGTCGGGGCAGCGCTGGAGAGCGCACGTGGCTGGGTCGGGCGCGGACAGCCGCGAGATCGGCCGGGGAGGAGCTCGAGAAAAGGGGACGGCACGGGGAGCGGCGGCCTGGGTTGCGCCGAGGCGCTGGAGGCGCACGCGGAGGCTCGCTGGATGGGTCGCGGGGCGGAGATCGGGGCGCGCGCGGGGTGCTGGTGGCGAGGTCGCCGGAGGCCGACGGGAACGGCCGGAGGAAGCGGTGCCGGGGGTCTGGCCGGCGCGGGAGACGGGATCGGCCGAAGCTGGCCGAGCCGGGAGGAGACGGCGCCGGGTCGGGCTAAGGAACTCGGGGCGGAGGAGCCGAGCGGTCGGGCTCGGGGGTTCTTGGGGAGGAGATGGGTTTGGGAGAGTGAGAGGAAGGGAAATGAATAAGGGATGAGAGGGAGAGGAATAAAAAATGAGAGGGGTGCTGTGCTTGCTCGTGAGGGAGGGAATGATAAATGAGTGGTGGTGGTGAGTTTTTTAAGGGGAAGAGTGGGAGAAAGGTTGTGGAGAGAAGGAGAAGTAGCAGAAGAAATAAGAGGGGATGGCCTGGTCGTGGGGAGACCAGGCCAAGTCGTGGGAAGGGGATTTTATATATATATAAATATATATAATAATCTGAATTTTAAAAGAAGGAATAAGGATGGGTTCGGAAACGGGATTAGGTTCAAGCTCGGGGTCGGACCCCGGACACGGGATCGGGACAAGACACATTCAAAAATCTAATAATTAATTTTAAAAAATAATATTTTCCTAACCTACTAATAATAATAATAATAATAATAATAATAATAATAATAATAATAATAATAATAATAATAATAATACTACTACTACTACTACTACTACTACTAAAACTCCAACTGGGAATCCAGGTCTATGCTGACAAAACAAAATCGAACAAATATCCCAAAAATGCAATAATTCTAATTTATCCAAAAATTCTAGAAAATCAGGTTGCTGGTTTTACAACCTTCCCTCCTTAGAAAATTTTGTCCTCGAAATTTAAGAGTACTGTTTGGGGATGATCAAACCTTTACAATTACTACCTTGATTATCTCTTAATAATGTTGGCAATCCCTAAGTCAGCTACAAAAGAACTATCTTAGTCAATTCATGCAACAATATTCTTCCCTCCTTAGAAATACGGCCATTGTCCACAATTTAATATTTGCTTCCATTTCTGAATTGTTAATCACCGAAATAATCGTACAAAATTACTTTTAGCATGCTCTTATTTCCAAATCATAAATCAACAAAATACTTGTGCAAAAATAAGTTACTTAACCCATATAATTATTCTCCAATAATTTGTATCACCTTACCGATCAATTTAATATTTACCAAGGATCCAGTTTCGTATTGCGTCGCTATATACGCTCCAAAATATTCTTGATACATTCCACTTGGTGTCATGCCTTTAGCTCAATATCAAGCATTAGTAACCCTTTTATCGCATATCGATGAATTTATAGTCTCATATTTTGTCTTTTTAATCAATTTTTTGCAACAACTCTTTCAATAACTGGGTTACAAAAGTCCTCCCTCAAATATATGTCATTTAAAACATTTCCGTTATGTCACCGTTTAGAGTCGTATAATTACGATTTTCTTTCAACTTGTTGTCAAAAGTTTGTCAAACCAAATTTGTCATCCAACAACAAAGATTGATATATAAGTTCCCTCCAATCATGTCCGAACTTTACATTCATTGATCGAGATTTCTTCCAATATTCGTATTTTATCCAAATATTTATTGTAATCCAACTTCTCATAAACACTGATCCCGTAATGAAATTCTATAGACTAATTAAATACTACTAGCTACACCTGTAATGGTAATAAAACAGGGTCTTATTCTAACAGAAAGTCATGGGACGAAAGACATCATCAACTGTTGGTTATATCTCAA
This sequence comes from Iris pallida, assembly GCA_029216955.1. NCBI lineage: Eukaryota > Viridiplantae > Streptophyta > Magnoliopsida > Asparagales > Iridaceae > Iris > Iris pallida. The sequence goes on from JANAVB010042934.1 coordinate 17,781, forward strand.
AAATGCTTCCTCAGTTATGAAATATTTTCTCAGTCATCAATTTTACAATCATTAGCCCTTTTTTTTCCATCATCAATTTGATTCCTGCACCACTTCTCCCTCAAGTGGTAATTCTCAAACCATCATGATTTAACTTCGTTATCCAAACTACTCTATGGTCACCAACTCACTTATTCATGATCCTACACATCCTGTCTTCCTATCTTTATCAATATTCCATCTCTATGATCCTAACAGTGCTGCAAAGTCTAAGAATTACAAAAGACACACTAAGGAATGGTTAAATTGTCATGTCAAGCAAAGTCATGTATAGTCACGAATACATACGAAATAGTGTTACTGAAAATTGGATATCTTAAAGAAAATAATGTTCTAGAAAATCAACCCAATATTCTTCCAAAATTAAACTAGTCGTGAGTGATATTCTTATGCAACTGTCTAATCCATCATCAATCTTGTATTCATTTAGACTTCTATTTTCACCATCACGTACATTTTGACATCTCCTGATTTAAACGTTTGATTCAAAATCCTTGACCAAATGGAAGTTCGGTTATTCGATCTTGAGCTTCTAATTTTGTTGTTATCACTTAGCCAATAAAATTTTTCTCAGGAGTAGTTTATTGCATCCCTTAATCCTTTGATCTCTTATTTATAACATCTGTGTCTTTCCATTTGTATTTTCAATCCCCAATTGTGTAGTCCTCAAGTTTCAAATATTTTGTTTCACCCATCGATGGTACGTTTTAATTCATCGTACACATTTGTTTCTCTTATAATACTTACAATCTTATTTATGAAACTCAAACACACCAAGATTCATCTCCTCATCATAAATCGCTGTCTTCAATTAAATTGTACCTCGAGTTTTCTTGCTCCGTCCACCATGTGTAGATTTTTTTTATTCCATATGTCATTCCTTTAAGGTACACCTCTGTATTTATATTTTTTTTCAACCTCTAAGTCACATAATTAATTGATCGTTACTGCATCCCTGCCTTTTCCATAAATGATTTCAATCCCTAAATATCCATATATCTTATCACCTTTACACTCCATAATATATTTTCTCGATAAGTTGCTTGTCCTAACACTGTAACTCATTCAGATTAGAATTTCACTCCTCATGTCATTATCACCTTGAGCACTAACACGTATCTAAGGATTTATCAGAATTTCATTCTTCTCAAATCTTAACACCAATATTTCTTTGATAAGTACCGCCATATATTCTTGTTGAGATTAGAATCTTCTAAGTTTTCAGAAATCGTATTGTAAGGAAAACATGACTTTGTGAAAGACACTGCCAAAAAGAGTGTAATCAAGGGTCGATTCATATCGGGAAGATTTAGCAAATTCTTATGAATTCAAAAGATATCTTATTACAACTCTACAGGGTAATAATCAACAAGAATAAAGTATTGAGTTTTGGAAGCTTTCTAGGCCTTGAACTGATCAAGAAGTTCTTACAGAGAGTAAGGTTTCAGGTTGAGTGGAGGAAGTCAACAAATGAAGATATTCTTGGTCTTGTAATAACTTAGGAAATATCAATCAATATTGAAATTATTTTTGGAAAATAATCCCCTTGGAAGATTCGTGAACAAGCTAAGTTGAACCAATTCTTTTGGTAATAATTAACCTTGGGGCTTTATGGTTCCAGAAGAATTTGGTTCAGGATTGGTCCCAAGAAAGTCAATTGAAAATAATGTCAAGATAAATGGTTGGATTCACTAGTCGTAAAAATACTCTGGATAGATAAAAGTTTACCAAGTTTGCTAAAGGAGAATTTGAAACTCTAAATAGTGAAATAGATCTAGATTCTAAATAAAGATAGAGAAGTATGTTTTGATCAACTAATGAAAATTTTGAAATATGTTTGTCGAAGAAGGAGATTGGGAAAAATCTAATCCTAAAATAACAAAAGAGTATGGACGCTAAGGAATGCTGGAGTATGATAAGGATATGGAGGAAAATAACCTCAGAAAGCCAAGGGACACTAAAAGATATATAAAATCTAGAAACTAAAGTAGATAGTAAAATAGACCACCATACAATCGACCTATGCTGAATAAGACTTAGGATGCAAAACATAAGCAAGGTAGCCTACCAGTCCGTAACAAACAAAAATATTTATTTATAATATATTTCGGTCCTATGTTGTGACAAATTAATGTTCTAGTGTTCTAATTGTTTCTAGATATGTTCTCCTAAGTTGTTGAAGACCTACATAGGCTACCACTAAAAACATGTCACGACCCGATCCCAAATTATTGGGTCAAACCGGATCATGCCCAGCCTACACCGTTGTGAGACAGCGGCAGTAAGCTATTCTATATGCAGGTATTCACAACAATATCTATATATTTGTCACAACTCGAATATACGAAAATTTTAAAACTTTTATTCAACATTTGAAAAGTACAACTGGAAATGAAAGAACTGAAATAAAGTGCTGAATTCAAAATTAACAAAACTCCAAAACAATAAAACTAGAAAAAACTAAAAACGACTAGCTAAGCGGCCAGCTCGTCGGCCTCAGGTCCTGCGTCCTCCAAGGGGGACCCCGACAACACCACAGGGTACAAAACCGGGTCATATTTGCTATTGTACAATAGCTCAGCATCCTCAATGCACCTAAAAATGTTGTCTCCAGTCACGAGAGAGCAAGTACGAATATGTATCTCACAATTCAAGTAATAATGGAAAAGTGCAGGTTAAACAGTTTGAAACAATATTTTCCAGCAATTTAATAATTAAAAATAATGTGATTTGAATGTGTAATCGTCTATGACCGGCTTGGGTTATATAATAGCGTCCTAGCGACGCGATACGGCTTATCCCCGTGTGTAAGAGGGGTAAGCTCGCACAATCATACAATATGGGGGGTATTGGTCATAAACGTTACACTATTCCTCCAATCCCCACAATCAATATCAATCAATATTTGAACCCTAGGAGAGGGTTCCGTGTAGCAATGTGGTTTAAACATGCAGCTTGATAATTACTAAATAAAATATAAGAAAACATAACCGTAACTTTTCTCTGTTAATTGACTGGATCGGGAATGTCGGTACCGAGGGGGATGTCAAGTTCTTCTCCGAGATCCTACAGTTGAGAACCTTGGCTTAGAACCATAATGAAACCATTCTAGGTGTGCTAGTTACAATCTCTAGAAGTAAACCCTAGTCATATTTTAGATTATTTAGTTAATCTTCTGTAACGCTTTAAGTCGCGAGCTACGTGCATTGTCAATTAGTTGGATATCCGGTTTCTAATTTACTTGGGAAAAATTAGCCGTTACCGGTTAATTTGCAAAACTTTGTATTTTTATATCATATGTATAAAACTATATATTTCTTTTAGTGATAAAACATGAACTTCGTTAACTTACCAATATTTTATTCAAGTTAATTTATCATGATAAACCTTATTAATTTTATACAAAATAATTAATACCTATTATAATTACGTGTCTAATAACGAAAACCAACTCAGAAAAGAAAGTAAAAAGCTAAACTACACAATACAGGGTCACAGCGAAATAAAATAGAAAACTGGGCTTATGCCCTTTACAAATTTTTACATAAATTAATTAATTCCTAGTGCGAGCTCTGAGTGCCGCGAACGGTCCAAACAGTAGGCCGAAGCCCTGCACCAAAAATACTAACAACAGTACCAGTTCTAAAAATAATTATAAATATAAATATAGTTGTAAAATGCGTCTCAGACTTGGTCCAAATGTCATGTTGCTGGCTAGCGCCTCAACGTACAGGAATCCTGTAGCGTTTCCGCTTCGTCGAGGCTCATTCGACCGATATGGTCGTCGCCTAACTGGTGATACAAAAATCCATAAAGTTCAAAAACTAGCAAATTCAATCTATAAATCATTTGCAAAGACCGATTTTCTTTTGAAAATAGGTTTTACTCAAATTGCTAATTTTATACGAAAATCCCTGTAAAAAATATTTTTTCAAAAATTTGGGCAGTATCTCCTCTGTATTTGGGACAACCGAATCCTAGGAAAATACTAACCCAACATCAATGACTGTCCCTAAACCAGGGAACACCAAAAATCCCTCCAAAAGTAAATATCCAACCCGAAAACACATCACAAATATATATAGCCAAAACCACAGAATACTCTCGAAATAAATTCCGAAATCCCGAAATAAAGTTTGGAAAACCGTAAGCCACAGAACCAAAACAAAACGAACGAATCATTCTGAAATAGGATTCAGAAATTCCAAAACTACAATCGCTTAAACCGAATCCCGTAACGGGATCGGGAACCGTATCATCATCGACACTAAAGTAGGGACACGGGGGCACGAGATATACCTTGGGTTGCTCGGCTAGAGCTCTCAGATGATAATAGGAAAAGAAAACCACATTCTTGCGGACTCGAGAAGGTCCCAAACTCGCGGACAGTAGCGAAAATCGTCGGAACAGCAGGTCGGAGACACGAGAATCGCCGAAACCACGGAAACCACGGAAAATACGAAAAACACGAAAACCACGGAACGGCGCTGGACAGTGCTGTTGGAACAGCGGGGCGTACGCGGGCTGAGCGCTCGGCCTGGACTGGCTGGAGCGGGGTCCGGGCGGCACTAGAGGGCGCGTGCGGCTGGATCGGGCGCGGACAGCCGCGGGATCGGCCGGGGAGGAGCTCGAGAAGAGGAGGCGGCACGGGGAGCGGCGGCCTGGGTTGCGTTGAGGCGCTGGAGGCGCGCGCGGAGGCTCGCTGGACGGGGCACGGGGCAGAGATCGGGGTGCGCGTGGGGTGCTGGTGGCGAGGTCGCCGGAGGCCGACGGGAACGGTCGGAGGAAGCAGCGTCGGGGTTGTTGCCGACGCGGGAGGCGGGGTCAGCCGAAGCTGGCCGGGCCGGGAGAAGGTGGCACCGGGTCGGACTAGGGCACTCGGGCGGAGGAGCCGAGCAGTCGGGCTCGGGGGTTCTTAGGGAGGAGATGGGTTTGGGAGAGTGAGAGAAAGGGACAGGAGTGAGGGATTAGAGGGAGAGAAATGAGAAATGAGAGGGGTGCTGTGCTTGCTCGTGAGGGAGGGAATGAGAAATGAGTGGTGGTGGTTAGTTTTTTAAGGGGAAGAGTGGGAGAAAGGTTGTGGAGAGGAGGAGAAGTAGCAGAAGAAATAAGAGGGGATGACCTGGTCGTGGGGAGACCTGGCCAAGTCATGGGGAGGGGATTTATTATTATTATTTTTTATATATTAATATATATAATATTTGAATTTTAAAAGAAGGAATAAGGATGGGTTCGGAAACGGGATTGGGTTCAGGCTCGGGGTTGGACCCCGGACACGGGATCGGGATAGGGCACAATCAAAAATCTAATAATTAATTTTTAAAAGTAATATTTTCCTAACCTAATAATAATAATAATAATAATAATAATAATAATAATAATAATAATAATACTAAAACTCCAACTGGGAATCCAGGTCTATGCTGACAAAACAAAATCGAACAAATATCCCAAAAATGCAATAATTCTAATTTATCCAAAAATTTCAGAAAATCAGGTTGCGGGTTTTATAGCACCTCACGTAACGATGGCGGAAGAACGTAAACCTTGAATCTCTGTCCGAGGTGATACTAACTGGTACTCCATGCAACCTGACTATCTGCCTGAGATACATCGCTGCTAGCTGAGCCGTCGACTGACCAATTCTGAATGGAAGAAAGTAAGCTACCTTCATGAGCCTGTCTATAATTACCCAAATAGCATCTCTACCGGTCGGGGACCTAGGAAATCTAGTCACGAAATCCATGGTTATATGCTCCCACTTTCATTCTGGAATCGGCAAGTGCTGAAGAAGTCCAGCTGGCCTCTGATGTTCACCTTTAACTTGTTGGAAAACCAAACACCAAGAGACAAACCGGGCTATCTTCCTCTTCATACCATTCCACCAAAAATGCTGCCGGATATCTCGGTACATCTTCGTACCACCGGGATAAATCGAATGCTGAGAACTGTGAGCTTCTGCCATGATATCCTGTCTGATATCACCACTAGGTACACAAAGATGCTTCCCATGCCGAAGTGTACCATTCTCATGGATGCATAACTCTGGTCTTCGTTCTGTCTCACACTCTGCTCTGAGTCGCTGAAGCTTGGAATCTGTTGACTGCGCCTTCCGGATCCTCTCGACTATACTGGACTGAACTCGTATACTGGCCATCAATGCCACACTAGTAGGAAAGACAACTTCTATACCCATCTTCTGAAGATCTGACAATAACTCTGGCTGCACTGTAAGGAAATAAACTTCGGCTCTCCTGCTCAACGCATCTGCTACGACGTTGGCCTTCCCAGAATGATACTGCAGGTTGACATCATAATCCACAAGCAGCTCTAGCCATCTTCTCTGACGTATGTTAAGATCCTTCTGGGTGAAAACATACCTCAGGCTCTTGTGGTCGGTGAAAATCTCTACCCTATCTCCATACAAGTAGTGTCTCCACAACTTAAGTACAAATACTACTGCTGCCAGCTCCAAGTCATGGGTCGGATAATTCTTCTCATGATCACGAAGTTGACGTGACACATAAGCTATCACCTTCCTATACTGCATCAAAACACATCCCAAACCTCTGCCTGAAGCATCACAATATACTGAAAATCCTTCGGTCCCATCTGAAAGCGTAAGAATAGGGGCCGTCATCAAACCTCGCTTCAACTTCTCAAAAGAATCCTGACATTCTGCTGTCCAAGAAAACTGCACATCCTTGCGGGTCAACTAGGTCAATGGTGCTGAAATCCGAGTAAAGTCTGAAACAAATCGCCGGTAGTAGCCGGCCAAGCCAAGAAAACTACGAACCTTTGCAACTGTGCTATGTACTGGCCATGTCTCGATAGCCACAATCTTCTGGAGATATACTTCTACTCCTCCTCTGGTGATAATATGACCCAAGTATGAAATGCGATCAAGCCAGAACTCGTATTTACTAAACTTGGCATACAACTGGTGCTCTTTGAGAATCTGGAGGACAACTCTGAGATGCTGCTCATGCTCCGCTTCACTCTTGCTATAGACCAGGATGTCGTCTATGAATACAATCACAAACTGATCCAAATAAGGCATGAAGATGCGATTCATGAGGTCCATGAATACAGCCGGCACATTGGTTGCTCTAAATGGCATAACAAGGAACTCCCAATGTCCATACCTTGATCTGAATGCTGTCTTCGAGATGTCCTACTTTCTGACTTTGATCTGGTGGTATCCTGACCGTAAATCAATCTTCGAGAATACTGCTGCCCCTTTGAGTTGATCAAACAAGTCATCTATCTTCGGGAGAGGGTATCTGTTCTTGATTGTCACTGAATTCAAGGTACGATAATCTATACATAACCTAGACATACCATCCCTCTTTTTATAAGAAGCATCAGGGCTCCCCAAGGCGATCCACTAGTACGAATGAATCCCTTGGTTCTAAGTTCTTCAATCATCTTGAACAATATCTCTAACTCTGATGGCGCCATCCTGTAAACTCTTTCTGATACTGGGGCTATCCTTGGGATCAAGTCTATGGTGAACTCGATCTCTCGCTCTGGCGGCATTTCTGGAAGCTCTTCTGGGAAAATATCTGGAAACTCTTCAACTATCTGGGGTAGCTGTACTGCTGCTACTGCCATCCGCAATACCAGAGGAGAAGGTTCAACTTTGCCTCAGGAAAAAGAAAACTCTGGCTCGCCTGGAATGCTAAAAACAACCTGCCAATATGGCAGTCTATCCTAGCATACTGGTCTCTCAACCAATCCATCCCTAAGACCACATCATAATCGGCCATCGGGAATTCTATCAATCTAGTAGGAAATTCTCTATCGCTAACTACGATCCGACACGAGGAAAACACTCTATATACTCCCATAAGACCGTTATCAGTAAGTATATTGAGCCTTACTGATAATGACTCGGGCTCCAGTCCTATCCGTGTCGCAAATCGTACAGACATAAATGAATGCGATGTACCAGAATCAAATAATGCTGATGTTGGGAAGGAGTTGACGAGAATAGTACCTGCCACTACCTCACCTGGTGCCAATCCTTCTTTTCGCATGGTCAAAGCCAGTACTTGACCATGTCCTCTGGGTGCGGGTCCCCTCTGCTGAAAACCTCCCTGGCGATTCTGGGTCTGAGCTTGGACTTGGGCATACTGCTGCGGTCTCTACTGTTGGAATGCCTAGGCTTGAGGCGGCAAGGGCCTCAAAAATGGGTACTGCTGCTGCTGCTGGACTGATACTGGAACTGGTCCCCTACCCGAGGGACTAGAGAAGGTTGATAAAGATAAACTCCCCCTATTCGGGCAGTTCCCAACCCTGTAGTCCTGGGCCCACAAACCAAGCACAAACCCTGTGCTCTGCGACACTCTGATACCACATGTCCTGGCTTCCCGTATTGTAAACATCTCACTACGGAAGAGTGCTTCTGCTTCTGCTGCTGAGGGTACGTCAGAGTTGAATGTTGAACCGACGTCGCTGAGGTCGCCCGCCTCGGAGCTCCAATGGTCAAAGCCCTAGCTGCCGGGGCTGGTGCTGAAGACTGATTCATTTAGATGTAGGATCGCTTTCGACCCCCGGTCCGGTCCACGTTCCTCTGGAAGGTATACTCATGCCTCCTCGCTGCTCTTAATACTGCATCAAAAGTCTGATGCTCAAACTGCTCCACTGCCAATAAGATCTCTAGATGAAGCCCCTGCTGGAACCGCTGGGCTCTGTCGAACTCGGTCGCTACCAAGGTGGGAGCAAACCGACTAAGTCTCGAAAACTCGGCCGTATACCCGTCGACCGTCCTGCCCATCTGCTTCAGATTGGTAAACCTCGTCTGTAGATCGTACCGAGCTACAGCGTCAAAATAGTTGGTCTGAAATCTCTCACAAAATACTGTCCAGGCAATAGGTGCCACTATTCTAACGGCCTGCACCGCCCACCAGCTGTGGGCAAGATCCAATAACTTCAGGCGTACCACGGCCACCTTCTCGTCTTCTAGAGTCCTGGCTGTTTCAAGAATCACCTCTGAATCCTGCAGCCAAGCATCTGCGGTAATAGCATCTTCGCTACCATCGAAGAAGGGAGGGTTCAAGCGCTTTAAACTGTTGGCCGCACTGTTACCTGGATGACCACCTCTGTTCAGAGCATCTTGTACTGCCTGGTGTAGAGTATCTCCCCGACGATCCTGAAAAGCTAATAATGTCCTGATGAGACCTACCAAGGTGCCATCATCAGGCTCTGCAGGCTGGACGGGCTGAACTGGTGGCTCTTGACCCCCAGTAGGTATGACTTTGGAGGCTACTCCTGAATGCTGGGCTTGATCTCCAGGTTGCTGCTAGTCTATGGGAGGTGCTTCGCCTTACCGATAGGTAGGACCAGGAACAATATCGCTGAAGAAGACGACATAAGAAACAATAAGGAAGGACCAGGACATATCAAAGATACAAGCATGTGATCAGGTCAAGAATCCAGGGATTTAGAGGATACGAACAGGGATCAAGGACGAGTACTGATTGAGACATCTATTCGGTAAATTCTCACATATCTTGATTTACAAGACCTGTATGGGCCACCACTTAAACCATGTAACGTCCCAGAACTAGATTACTGGAGAGCGGAGGCAAACATAGCCAGCTACGTATATTGAAGTGCAACCAACCTCGCTATACGGTCACGGCTGTCTAGATACATGGGGGTTTAACTACAAGCCATCAGTCTTTTAAGGTCATGAACAAGCCTATTGTCTCAATCTCAAGCAAGTAATAGCAGTTACAAGATGTCAGAGCACCAGATATACAATAGTAAGGCGTCCTATACATTACATATTTGGATGATCATGAAGCTAGTCATACAAAATGTCAAGACTAGCAAGAGTTTCAGTCATACATGATCAACTCTAGGATTTGTCAATCATGTTACAGCCCGTAGGCAGACAGTAAGTAAAGGTACAATACAAGCTAACACATGCTCGCCGGCTAAATGCCTCAAAAGAATATTTATACAATAAAGTGGAAGAACAAAAAGGAACCCACTCGTTGCCAGGGTTACGCCTGGTGGTCACCATCTGGATAGAAGATAGGTAGATCCTCTGGAGCTGCTCCGATATCTGTCCATACAAAACCAGCTGGATCAGACCCCAGAAAGAGCAAGTGCCACAAAGGAGGCTTCACTTAGGAACTAAAACTAGCATATCATAAATGGATATTAAATATAATTAGATATAAAGAAAACTGATAATAACAGAGCCAACAACAGTAGATTGAGTACGAGAAAACTATTCAGGTAGCTAGGTCACAACCCTTAAACCAAACAAGGACTGGGGTTGTAATCCTTCACCTGAATAGAAACCCGTCTCAAATTCTTGTTGGTAAAGTAAAACATGATGAGCATGACGTGGGGTGCAATAAGACAATAAACGAAGAGAGGATACTTGTTTGCCATGAAATATAAAAGAACAGAACAATTATCGGAGGACCGGACTTTTACTTCACGTTACAAACTCGCTTGTACAAAGAAAGCCTAGGAACGAAAACCTAGGTACAGCAGTCTAAGTACAATTATTTATTTTAGATTCTGGGGGGTGACGGTAGAGGCTCGGAAAGGCGACGACAGCCCTGCCTTACTCCGTGGACGATCGGTATACGGCCTTGGCTCCTTGTGAAAAGATGGTTGGCGTTGGTGAAGAAATGGTCTTCTTGCTCTCCTCCTGTTGCTCTTCTGGCTTCTCTCTCTCTGTGTATTTTCTTTCCGACTATTGGGGAGTCTCTCTGTATATGCGTATTTCTCTCTGATGTTGTCTTTTTTACAAGGGAATGGTACCTTGCTATTTATAATAGTGGGATGTGATCATTAGGGTTGCCAATGATTAGCTCTTGGAGATGGCGGCGGCCCGTAGATTGGTCAATCCAGGCCGTTCAGTTTTGATTGTGACGAATTCGAGCCATCGAGTGTAGATTACACCAAATCCTATTAGCAATTAATGCTGATTGGAATAAATCTTCCTCATAATGATCTTCTGATGTCTACGAATAAATTAAATTTATTCTCCTGCTACGTGTCCCAGATTATTAGGATTTGACCCAATCTTTGATGGCAGTAAATCTGAGAAATTAATCGGCTTAGGACACGTGTCCTAGGAGCCACTGGGGAATCTGAACCATATGACGAGTGAGCCGCATATGACTTTGGGCCGCATAGGGTTAAGGCCACGTGTCAGGGCTGTCTGGGTAGTGGCCCTCCCTTGGGCCTTTGAACCACAGTGAGGTAATCATTGTGAGCCGTATAGGGATACATCCACCTGAGCCGCATGGAGATGATCCTCTTGAACCGCATGAGAAGTTTTTACTTGAGCCGTATGAGGCTTCCTCGGCCTGAGCCGCATAGGACGGATTCACTCTGAACCGTATGAGAAGTCTTTGCTCGAGCCGCATGAGGCTTTCTCGGCCTGAGCCGCATAGGACAGATTCATTCTGAACCGCATAAGAAGTTCTTTGCTCGAGCCGCATGAGGCTTTCTCGGCCTGAGCCGCATAGGACGGATTCACTCTGAACCGCATGAGCAGTGCTTTGTTCGAGCCACATGAGGCTTTTTCGGCCTGAGCCGTATAGGACGGATTCACTCTGAACCGTATGAGAAGTGAGCCGCATACGAACGCCCACGTTGCAAGGCCACGTGGCATTTTTTATGGCTATGTGGCATTTTTTATGGCTCTCGGGGGGATTTGTGTCAGAGATCTCTTTTCTCTTCCCTAGAGATTCGTTATTATGACAGAGTCATAATTACTTCTTTCTGTGTCAGGGCTGTCACTTTTTCAGAGTTGTCAGCCGTCAAGCAATTAATGCGAGAGGGCAGAGGAGAGGGCTGTCCTACCACGTGTCTTTCTGAGCCGTATGGGATGTCTTGGACCACATAGCCCCTTATGCCGCATGACTCTCCGAGCTGCATGGGCTTTCTGAGCTGCATGGGGTTCTTTGGCCGTATGAGTCATTTTCTTTAGTATTTCCCATGCTTCTACAAGACCCCCTTCAAAGTTTTCAATTTGCAAAATTGAAATACTTTGAATAAGAAGCATGGCTGTGTTCTTCTAGCCGCATATGAAGCCCTGACCGCATAGAGATCTTGGCCGCATAGGTTGTTCAGCCGCGTAGGTGGTTCAGCCGCATAGCTTCTCGCCACGTGTGCGGGTCTTTAATTGTCTCAAATTCGTTTCAGCGCCATCTTTGTAGGAGGGAATCCCAAGGGTCAGCTCATTAAATCTTTCGGTTTTGACGCCTTGGGTGAATCTTGGAGACGAAACCCAATGAGTCAGTTTCGTTCTTCATGAGTCGATCATTGGCCCACGTGTCCTCCTTCTCCCGTCTTCCTATAAATAGGAGGAGTTTTGAAGAGAGAGAAGGCTTCTTTATTTTCTTTCTTCTTCCTCAGACCTTCCCTATCTCGATTGCCCTTCCTCTCTTCGATAATTAATGGCTCCCAAGAAGACCGTGGCAGCAAAGGGCAAGAAGGCGGCCTCCACTTCCGCCTCGGCTGCGGCTGCTACTCCGCAGGTCGTCGTACCTGATGTTCATCCTGACGTTCGCCCTCCCATTACTGGTAAGGACAATGTATGAGTTAAAGAATCCCAACTGCCATGGCTACGTCGTATACTTTATGCACGAGCCTTTGTAAATCGCATGTTCGCCCTACGGCTGAGCTGCGAGCCGCATAAGAAAACCACCGTGTCTGTATGCGCGCCTTGTCGGCAAAGCCGCATAAGTGACGCTAAACCGCATAGACTTTTATTGTACGGAGCCGCATAAGCGTTCTTCTGGGCTTGAGCCGCATGAGGCTTTTTGGAGCCGCATAAGACTTATGAGAGCTTCATGGGGCCATATGGATGTTTTCTTGAGCCGCCTGGGGTTTGAAAGCACCCAATCAGCTCTTCTTATCCCTCCGTTTAACTTACTTTTCTCTGTCTGTTCTTCAGTGAATTTGCCGGTTAACGCTGCTAGAGAACTCTTGGTGGGTAGCGCTCAAGCTGCTCTCGGCTATAGGTACGACCATATTATTCAGCATATGACGGACCAGTTTCCGAGCGATGAGCCTATGGCTAGATTGAATGCCATCAAGAATCAGTCTTTCCATTTTCTTAATGCTATGATGAACTTTGGGAAATTTGAAGGGGAGTATTTGAAGCCTGCATTCTTTTTTGGAGATGCCTTGACCGTAGAGAACGATCATGTTCTGGAGGTGTCGGAGGATTGGAGTTTTGTTTCTAACGGGATGGCGATCCGCATCCCCAAGATGGAGCGACACTTCCCATTATCTTGGTTCAATATGCTCCCGTTGGACCGGAAGATGGAGGAGACTTTAACCCCTACCAGAAGTGGGATATTTGTGGAGAACATCCATTATAATAACAATCTGAAGTCCGTGACTGCCGGCAAAGTGCATACTAGTTGTTCTGTGACGGGGTTGGTCCCAGGTTCTTTCCTGAATGTGGCGGGCCCTAACTTCACATTCTCTACTGCCGATACTTTTATAAATCAGCTTGCTTGGAAAGGCTCCTATCCCGTTGGTCGGTTGACGTTCCCTGGTTGGGTACACCCTATTCCCTCGTGGATCAATTTGTCTACTTGGATCTTGCAGAAGTATGAGGTCTTTTTATGCGAGATTGGCCTTTACCACGCTATCCGAGGTACCAGTCATGGCTTGTCCATAAACAAGAAGCTGTTCATGTCTCTGCTGGAAATGTATAATTGCCGTACGGGGACCTTTTACACACCTGTAGGAGAGATGGGACTCGCGCTCCATGAGATGCACGCGGTCTCCAAGCTTCCTTGGGGGGACGAAGCATTTGAAGCGTATACTCCCACTAATGAGGAACTCGAGGATTTGGAATGACGGTATCCTGGCTTCGTGGCTCTTTACCAGGAGATATTGTGCCATTATAACACATGCCATCAAATAACCCAAAAGGCCTGTAACTCGGAAGGGAATGATCCCTATACCAAGGATTGGGTGCACTATCTCTTCCCGACAGATGCCTCAGGTCGAGTCACCTCTTGTCGCCCTCGATCTCGGGAAGCGGTTAAGGACTTGGTGTCGTCGGCTAAGAGAGTGGCCACTACCAGTGACGGATTAGGGAGCAAGACTGACATTTTCGGTTACTTTTACCAGGATACTCAAGAGCTATCCGAGAAAGCGCTTCTGACGGGATTTTTGATGATCTGGCTACAAAATTGTGTAGTCTCGGGAGGAGGTTCTATTGAGAGAATTAGTCGTAACTTCATCCTTCCGGCTGTGAAGTTAGTTTTACGAATCAGGCTAGCTCTCTCCCGGCCATGGTGTACAACATACACCGTGGCCTTCGTACCTTCACATCCAAAGTCATTGCTCGCGACGTGACCAAGGATTTTGAACGAACTGAGTTGCCCTATCACTATTTGATGGGGTGGCTGCTGATACATTACCCGTCTTTGATGAGGGCGGGCTCTGAAGACGGTGTGACTGATAATGACGCATTTATCTTCCGATATCGTGATGAGCCTTGGGAATGTGAAACCATGCGGGCTTGCCGGATGGCATTGGCGAGGGCAGATAAGTATCATATTTTCGTATCCGTCACTCGCTTTACTGCCAGGGACATAGAGGCTGTACATATTGACGGTATCGTGCCCCCTCAGCTTCTGGATGGCCAGATGCTCCTATGGCTGCGTAACATTCGTCCCGCACACCTGGTGTATCGTAATCGCAATACTGTCTTTCTGGAGCCTTATTTGCCTAGCAGGTTTGCCCGGCAGTTTGGATACAGCCAACTTTGTCTGGACAGCCCCAGTTCTTGTCTGGGTTATGAAGGTAGCCTTCTTGATGGTATCAGAGCTTGGCAATATTATGATTCGTTCCATACTCGTACCATTTTCTCGATCCCTGCTATTAAGGAGTCAGTGGAGATCTTGTATATGGCAGCTTTGTATCATGTCATGGCGAACAAACCCCCGGTCGGTTTTAGCGCAGGTACTTGTTTTATTGTTGGTATCGGTCTGGAGGAAGGCTCTCAAGGGGCCAAAAAAAAAAGACTAGAGCCGAAGTACCAGATTTGGACTCCGCTGCTGAGGGTGACGAAGGCAACGAGCATGATAAAGATGACTCTATCCTTCCAGTGGCCGATGCAGAGGTGGGTCAACCGCCTGTTTCGTCAGATGAGACGTTGGGGGATCAGTCCCTTGTTGCGCCTGGTCCTACTCCGAAATGTAGCAGGCAAGTTTCTCCTGTTGGCGGTGTTTCTCGATCCTGGAAGCTGGTTGCGACTAGGCACCGCCCGCTAGCCATAAGAGAAAGTGGAGAAGAAGTTAACCCTACGTCAGAGGTAACAAAACTGCTCTCGATTCCTTCTTCCTTCTTTCCTTCGAGTTTCAATTCTAGTCGTCTTCGTTCTTTCTTTTAGGTGTCAGGAGAGAAGAAGAGCTTCAAGATGTCGAGGCGGTGACCCAGGATGACGAGGACTCCCGCGAGCCTGTTCCTTTTTAAGATGAGGCAGATCAATCTGTATCCCCCTTCAAGGTGACGGGGACAGAGGACGTGACTGGGTTTAACTCGGGGATCGCGGGTGAGGGGACCATGCCAGTTATGGGTGAGCTGCAGCCTTCATGCCCCTCCCCTGGTAAGATTAGCCGAATCTTGACCCATGAGGAAGCCTATCTGCTCTATCATCACGTCCTTCGGGTTACGTCGATTGATTGTTATTCTGGACATACAGGTCCTACCCCTCTGGTGCCGAGGACGGACGTTGTTGGGACCACCCCAACCGAAGGAGCATTGGTGGAGAAGGGTGTACCTCACCGTCCGACTTGTCTTGATGGGCCTTCTGGGGGTCGAGCTTAGCGGGCCAGTCATCGGGGCAGTCGGGGCAGGGAACGATGGTCCTTGCGTCATCCTCTGCTCCGGTGGCTCCGAGAATCAACCTTTCTGCCCTACCGAGTATCCAAGCTTTTCGGGCGGCGGAAGATGAGTTGGCCGCTATTCATGCATCGTTCTACTCGGACTCCGTTCCTCTGGTGGCGAGCTCTAGCATTACTCCGACGTTGCCGTCCCTGCTTCCCCTGACGCCATCCTCTGCTGAAGTTCTGGACGACGCGTTACAGGACGTGGTTGTCAGTTTTCATCGTCATTTGAGTAGGGGAATCGAGGCTGCTGTGGAAAGAGGAACCTCCTTCACCTTGGCCCGATAATGCGCCCAAGGTCAAGTAAATATCCTTAGGGATCTTCCTGGTGATGCAGGGGTGGCTTCGCTTCTGGAGGCAAAATTGTTGGAGGCTGATCAGCTGGTGGTCGAGCTTCAAGTATTGCGGCAGGCTGATCTATCTGCTGTTATAAACGAGGAGCGGGATTCTCTTATCGCTGTTATAGAGAGGACTAGAGCTGCTCGGGATAGGACCAGACCGGCCATACTGAAGGATCTCAGCGACTTATCTGACCGGTATGATCAATTGAGTTACGCGAATGAAAATGTCACGGCTCGGAAGGAATCTGTTTCTCGTGAGATTACTGAGACGCGGGAGCAGATCCTTGTGCTTCAGAAGAAGTTGACTTTCTTGGAGTCTGAACTCGAGACTACCCGCAATGACAGGGGACTAATTGTTCAGGAGGCTGACAGGGTTACTCAAGCTTCGACTGACCTGGAGACTGCCTTGAAGAAATTGGAAGATGACTGTCAGGCGCTCCTGGGCTTGGACAATGAGGAGCATTTACTCCAAGAGGCCGAGCGTCGCGCTCGGCAACGGATTGAATGGGGGACCACCTCAGTAAGAAACCGCCTCCTAGAATTGAGTAATGCTGAAATGTAGTCGACCTTTTCTTCTTGTTTGTTTCTATTTTCTATCTTTCTGAAGGGGACATGATCCCGAAATATGTAGTGCTTTTTCTTCCTTCAAATAAAGAGTACTTTCAATTCTACCCTTCATTTGTATTGCATGCTGCGTCAGTGATATGTGGTGATGTTTTCCCCCGCATAGGGGATATATTTGTGGACCTGTTACCCATGGCGTACCTTGGTTTTAGGTAGAGGTAACTGTAGGGTGTGAAAATTATGACACGCTGACATGAGACTCAGTCCAAGTCATACGCTCAAAGCCATACGCTCAGTCCAAGTCATACGCTCAAGGCCATACGCTCAGTCAAGGCCATACGCTCATCCAAAAGCCGTACGCTCAGTAAATATTTTATTATTTTCTGAGATGACAGCACAGCATATATTTAATAAAGGATAAATCTGACACTTCGTCTTTCGTGCAAAGACAGCTGTCCAATGAAGACTAGCCGTCGTATAGGTTTTCGAAGAGTCGGTTTTGTCTTTTACGAGGACAGCTCAGCATCTCTATAAATGTAAAAGCCATCATTACTGTCAGTTTTGACAGTCTGTCAGCCATCATATCCGTAGTCACGACGCTCGAGAAGATTTTGTCAGTTATTGGAAGATATGGCGTATCAAAGAAGATTGATGATGGCCACGTGTCTACTTATTCAAACATGCCACGTGTTTACTTATTCAAACATACGACTCCTTCCAATTAAGTGAGCGTATGGATCTTATACGACTCCTTCCAATTAAGTGAGCGTATGGATCTCATACGACTCCTTCCAATTAAGTGAGCGTATGGATCTCATACGACTCCTTCCAATTAAGTGAGCGTATGGATCTCATACGACTCCTTCCAATTAAGTGAGCGTATGGATCTCATATGACTCCTTCCCAGTCAAATGAGCGTATAGTTTCCATACGACTCCCTGTCAATAATATGAGCGTATCAGCTTTATATGGTTCTACGCTGTCTAAGTAAGCGTATGCAAGACATGTGCCTTCAAAAGCTAGCGTATGATTCTTCTTCTAAGGCAGCGTATCACAGCAGTTGTGTCCAGAATGATTTCCAATGTACAGTTAACACACGTTCTCACGTGTCCTGCACTCAGTTATCCACTTCTTCAGAAGTTATGCAACGTGGCATTCATGCCATCAATCTCTCCTGAATATGCTCCACTACTTTCAACCGCACGCTAATGTGTCTCCATCAGAATTTGCCACGCGTCCCTGCATTTATGCATACGTCCAGTAACTACCTGAGCGTATGCTTAAGGACAGTTATCCTGAACTCTATAAAAGAGAGTTTCTTCATCTTCATCAGACACAGTCAATTTCAGAGAGAACAGAGAGATTGCCCAGTTGCTGTCCAAGTTCTTCGAAGTTCAAGTTTTCTTCATCGCATCGACCAAGGGATAAAGTAATCGTCTTCTAGATTAGATTCCTACAGTTGTAATTTCTCAGATACAAAATAAATAAAGTGAATTTATTTATGGAAAACAAATTGGCGACTCTGCTGGGGAAAGCTGTCTCCTCCAACGAGATAGCAATAACTCAATACGATACTTCGTCAATCGGCTTGACAAAGAAGACGATGGTTGTACAATTCGACCAATCGGCTTATGAAGAAATGCTCAAGGCGAAGGAGGGCCGCACTACTTCCTCCGCTCTTCCTGTTGCCAAGAAGAAGGGACGCTCTGTCTATGTCCCTAAGTCTTCTTCAACAGCCAGAGACGTTTTTGTCACTGCTCACGCTGACAAGAACACGTCTTCAATTTCAACTAAGCACACTTCGGCTTCTCTGAACACGGCAACAATGGCTTCTCCTAGTCACGCTGACAAAGTTGGTTCTTTAACCAAGTCAGCGTGTACAAGGAAAACCATCTCTGGACATGTCAAAGTCCCTTATCCCTCTACTCTTACGACAGCAGTCGGCTCTTTAGCCATTGATGACTCTGAGCGTATGGCATTTAAAGGGCAGCGTACGGCAAAGGCAGCGTACAAAAGCTAACATCAGGCAGCGTACGCTAAGCCAAAGCCAGCGTACGCTAATAAAATGGCAGCGTATGACCAGAAGTCCAAACTGAAGTTAGCGTATGCTAACAGATATAGTCCTTTGACTGTTTCTCAAAATCAAGCTGGGGTTCTCTTCCACAGAACATACAAATGATTCCCCCTCAACTTGCACATCTTGTGCCAACCAAGGAGAAAGACTCTTTAGTCAACTCCTCTACTCCTAAGGTCTTTACCTCTGGAGTTAATTTGACTAGTACTCTTACTAGATCAAACAAAGGAAAACGCCTTTTGGCTAATTCCTCCAAAGATGGATTATTACCGACTCCCAGTCAGAATAATACCCATCTTCCTTCTCTCCAAATTTCTCGATCTGAGAAAGGCAAATTACAAGTATCCAAGACTGATACCAAAGTCAGATCTCCTACGGATCTTCGTAACAAGCTTAATCAGAATCGTCTTGGTTCCAATGAGACAAGTATATTAGACCCTGATACAGAATATGCCAAGAACTATATGGCTCAAATTAATCAGTCTTATACACTCAAGAACCGAGAAGACAGAAGAACAAAAGACAAGTTTCTACACAGAAACTATCTTCAAGTACTTCCCAATCTGTTCCTACAGATCTCCGGGAGTTTTGCAAAATAAACGGAGAATTGACACTCCACCAGGCTATGATATTGCTCATATTTGCCATGAAAAGCATGGTTGCAACTTCCAACCTCGAGTTGTAATTCAATGTTGTTGTTCACCAAAAAGACAATCTGTTTTCGAACGGATTCAGTATGAACCAATGTTGGATCAAGATGAACCTCTTTATGCTTCTGTCAATATGACCTCCAGAAATATTGGGGATAACATACGGTCTGATGCTATATCAGACTCTGAAGATGGTGTTTATCTCGGCACCCGATCCAGGACCGGCGCCTTGGCCAGGGTCTCTTCTTCTTCTCATCCAAGTGGTAATCGGAGATCACAGAGGACTTCCTTGGAGAGTCTAACTTTCCAATATTGACTCCCGTAAATAGCCTCGGGAAAGATATTGACTCATACAGTGATGATTCAGAACAGACTGTTTCATCATCTATTCCTCGAATGATTACTACTTACATGGCAGAGGGCAATCATGAACCTTCAACTAGCACCGAAGCTCATGAACAAAGGATTCTTCCTTAGAACAACAGTTGCGAGCTATGGCAGATACATTGAATGCTATGCACACTCTTATGCAAGCTCAGCATCAAACTCAGCAAGTCCAACAGACAGCTCCTCCAGTTATATTAAATACTCCTGTTGTTCCAAACTCGGAACCCTCTACTATTCTGGGGTACAATCTAATGTTCCTGTACAACCCACTCCAAGTCAGTCTGGAGCTGGGGGTGGTACATATGCTACAGTCCCTCCTCCCAATTACACTCAACAAGTTACAACTCCCCAATCTTCTGGAATTGTTACTGAAGAGTTAAGGAATCTCCGAACTCAATTCGAAGCATTCAAACAGAAGGATGGTTTACAAAGGTTAGGTATTAAGCAACCTTACCCGATAGAATGGAAGCAAGTATTATATCCTCCTAAATACAAGCCTCCGACTATCTCTTTCTTTGATGGGACAACCTCCCCAAGTCAATTCATTAATCACTTTGAGGTAATGACTGATCAACTGCAACCAAGTGACGCCCTCCTTACTCGGGTGTTTATTGGGTGTCTCAAAGGAACGGCTTATGAATGGTATAGAAGTCTCCCTGACGGGTGCATTACCTCATTTGCTGGTTTCAAGCAAATATTTCTTGAACGATTCTATAAAGGGCTCAATGACATGACCATGTCAACTCTCATAAGAATTAAACAGAAAAATAACGAAACCACCGAGGACTTCATTGAAAGATTCAGAAGAGAAGCCCTCAAAATGCCTCTCGGAACTCCCGATGCTGTTAACATCGACACTTGCAAGTCGAATCTCTTACCAATTATCAGCATGTGGACAGGGTCCACTCAGTTCCAAGATTGGCATTCTTTCATCGTCAGTGCCAAGGCTGCTGAAGTCAGTGCTGAGACCTTCAAGGGTCTAGGGGTACAAATGGCTCCCAAGGAATCAAATCAGAGTACTAGCAATAGTACTCGACCCAACAATCGCAAAGGCAAAGAAGCTCTTGAAGTCAATCTCCAAAGCAGTAGTCAAGAGGTAAAGACTACTCAAGCTACCCCAGCTCCAACAAATCAACAACAGAGACCTCTCGGCCGAAGGAAGAATATTCTTTTGACGATGACGATGTTCAGGGTATCTTTGAATGCTTGCTCAAAGGTAATAAGATTCAATTGCCAGAAATTAAAAAGCCTGATGAAGCCAATAAGACAGATCATCCAAAATATTGTCCATATCATAGAATGCTGGGTCATACAATCCGGTCTTGCTATGTATTAAAAGGGAAGATCTAAGAGATGATTAAATCAGAAGCTGTGACACTGACACCCAAAGACAAGACAGTCACAGCAAATGTAATTTCAATGCAGTTCGGTGACTTCCCTCCCTTAATGGTGGAAAGTGGGATTGTTCCTATCCCCAAAGCAACTCTCGAAGTTGTAAACATCCCACCAGTACAGAATGACGGACTTGTTCCTGTCATAACTAAGAAGGGAGAGATCATGTGGATTCACCCAAATTTAATGACGGAGTTTGAGATGTCTTCCTCTTCTCCTCGGAAGACTCCCTCATCTAAAAAGAAGCTCGAAAAGATTAAGTCATGCAATATGACTTCTAGTTTCACACCCGATTTTATCTAACCTCTACTTTCATCTCAGCATGAAATTCACTCCCTATGGAGATAAATCTGTACCTCAATTTGAAGATAGGTACAAGCCTGCTTTTCATCTATACAGTTCACAATCTCGTGAATTGATGGCGAAGATGGGTTATGATCTAGCCACTGCTCCTAGTTTGAACTCAGGCAAGGGACTCCGAGCACCTTTAGCCATCACTATGAGGCATAATCAATCTCGTGTTGGCCTTGGTTTCTGGAATGAAGCTCTCATCAAACATAAAAGAACCAAGAGCAAGATAAAGAATTGCAACATGGTTTCCATAGACCCTGAACCAGAATGAAGTTGAAGTTCATGCTGGAACTCGGTCAGGAAAAATATATCTGAAAGATTATGCTGAAATTCCTGAAGAAACTTCTGATATCCCTCCGGTTACAGCTTCACCGGTCTCTACTGAAGAGCCTTTAAATGTTCCTGTTGAGACAATTCCTTCTAAACCAACAGCAGCTGACAAAGGCAAACAACAAGTCCGCTTCGACAAACTATTGAAGAAGTCATCTCCTACAGGACTTGAAAAGCCTTATAATTTTGATATATTGGCTCAACTAGCCAATACCCCAGCTAAATTATCAATCTTCGAGCTCTTACGCTCTCTAAAGAGACTCGAGAAACTCTAAGTAAAGCCCTGCTGCAAGCAGAAACCTGCCTAACTCTTCTCAAGAAATTGGAAACAGAACCTGTTTCTCATTGCCATAATGTATTGGAATTTATTCCAAACATTACCTTTACGCAGGACGATATGCTGCTAGAGGATAATCGACATGACCGTCCTTTATATCATACAAGATATATTGATTCTATGAAGGTTGATCGTCTCCTGATTGATCCAGGATCTGCTCTCAGTATTATGCCAAAAGCTATGCTAGATGCACTGAAGATACCTGTGCATAGTCTTTCCAGCACATCACTACCATCTTGGGATTCAATCAAGGAAAAGTGAGCCTTTGGGCAAGATTCGCCTCAAATTTCAAATAGGTGATCTTCGCACTAAAGTTACTTTTACATCATCGACAATCATGGTTGCTCATACAATGCTTTGTTGGGGAGACCATTCTTGCATGAACATAATGTCGTTCCTTCGACTCTTCATCAGTGTTTCAAATATGTTGATGATAATGGAGAAGTTCAAAAGGAGGTTGTAGATCTCTATCCATTCAAGGAGTTGAAGCTTACTTCAATGACGCTCGCATGTACAAAGATGAATACTCAAAAGTCTTGCAAGCTATGGATAATGATGATGAGATAGCAAAAGTTGGCACTTTTGTTATTCCTGTAAAAGGGCGTATCACTCCTCCGCAGTCTGTTAAATCATCTGAAGAAGGTTTACTGATAATTCCTGTCAGTGGACGTAACTTCATCACCTGCCCAAGCTCCACAAAGTTCACTGATAATTCCTGTCAGTGGACGTACCACTCCCCTTCCACCTTCTCAGGCTAGACCAGATACTCTAGTCATTCCAGTCAGTGGACGTACTACTTATCCACGATCTTCTTCAAGGGAGCTCACCTCTTCTGAGCCTTTGTTATCGATCTTAATCGAAACAAAACTTCTGATCGCTCTTCCTCTCCCCCTTTTGTCATTAATTTGACTAAGTCTGATAAGGCTCAGCCTTCTGTTGTAAATACAGTATCTAATATTAATGAAGCATCTCCTTTGCAGTATTGATGTCTGTAATCATGTACAAAGTTATTTACAATTGCTAGATAGCTTAGAGTCACTAACTATAGGGGTTGTTCAAACTTCATACAGACGTATCATTGGAATCCATACAAAAATCATACTTCGTGGTCCCTGCTAGAAAGAAGGGAGAAAATCCAATCTTCTTTATAAAGGACCCCAGAATCCTCCTAACTTGGAAGAAGATGACATAACGACGATACTGGAAGATTACAACTGCGTCGCTACAGTCAACAATCCAAAATATCATTAAGAATATGGGTTATGACTTTAGAACCAGTCTCAAATAGAAAAGGAAGAAGAATGCCTGTTCGAATTCCTCCATTAAAATACGGAAGGACAAAATGTGGTTTAGGTTACATTGCTCCTACTTCCTTTATCAACATAGTCCATGAAGATTCAAAATCCGATGAAGACGAACGATCTGAGTCTTCTGATTCCCTCTCTTGGGATTCTGACACGAGTATTGGCGATCTCCATCGTTCTATTCTATCCATCAATATGGTCTCCGTTGGTAGCCCGCAAGAAAATAATGAAGATGAGGATGATTTTGAAATATCACCCGAATCGGAACAATGGGCTCAAAGATTAAATAATCAATGGGAATTTAGGTTCGAGCAGAGGGAACCTTCTACTGAAGATAAACTGATCCAAATTGATGTTGGTGAAGAAGGGTCTCCTAAACCAATATTCATCAGTGAAAGTCTTTCAGAAACGGATAAGCAAGACATGATTAACTTATTCGTGATTATATCGATGTCTTTGCCTGGAGTTACGAAGATATGCCGGGATTAGATCCGAAGATTGCAATGCACAAACTCAATATCATGCCAAATGCTAAACCAGTCAAACAACAATAGCGACGATTTCGTCCAGACATCATGGATGCAATTGAAGCTGAAGTCAACAAGCTTATGGCTTCTGGATTATTCGAGAGGAACAACATCCTGAATGGGTGGCTAACATCGTTCCTGTCCTTAAAAAGACTGGCAAGATCCGGGTCTGTATAGACTTTCGCGATCTCAATGCGGCTTGTCCTAAAGACGAGTTTCCTCTTCCAATTACTGATGTCATGATCGATAATATATGTGGTTTCGAACGAATGTCATTCATGGATGGGTATTCGGGATACAACCAAATCAAAATATTTCCAGATGATGAAAAACACACTTCCTTCAGAACGTCGATCGGTACCTGTTATACAGTAATGCCGTTTGGTCTCAAGAATGTAGGAGCAACATATCAGCGAGCAATGAGCACTATATTCCGCGAACATCTCCGGAAAATAGTCGAATGCTATGTTGATGATATTGCAGTCAAAGTCGACGAAAGGAGGATCATATCCAAGATTTGAAGACTATCTTTGATTTAATACGTCAGCATCAACTTAAAATGAACCCTACTAAGTCCTTCCTGGGCGTCTCTAGTGGTAAATTTCTCGGCTTCGTCATTACCGCTAAAGGTATACACGTGGATCCCGAGAAGATCAAAGCCATTCAAGAGATGCGTCCTCCACGCACCTTAAAAGAGCTACGAGGATTTCAAGGAAGAATTGCTTATATCAGGAGATTCATTTCTAACTTATCAGGACGCTGCAGACCATTCAACAAACTTCTGAAGAAAGGTGTATCTTTCGTTTGGAACAAAAATGTCAAAAAGTATTTGACGATATTAAACAGTATCTCGAACCCTCCAGTTTTGGTACCTTCCGTCTCGGAAATACCATCCTTCTATATGTTCGAGCCATGGATCATTCTCTTGGTGCATTACTTGCCCAGAAAAATAAAGATGGCCATGAACAGGCTATTTATTATCTCAGTCGCACAATGACAGGTGCTGAACCGCGTTATTCTCCAATCGAGAAAGAATGCTTAGCATTAATGTTTGCTGTTCAGAAAACGCGACATTATATTATCGGTCAAACGATTCACGTCATTTCCAGAGTGAATCCCATCAGGATTATGATGGAAGAAACCTGGTATTCTCAACTCTAATAGCTAATTGGGGAATCTTGTTAGCTCAATACGATATGCATTATATTCCTCAGAAGTCAGTTAAAGGACAGGCTCTTGCTGATTTTCTGGCTGCTCATGCAATTCCAGAAGATTCTAAATTATGATGAGATTCCTGATGAAGTTCTGGATTCAAATCTGATTTCTGAAGAAATTCTTACCTGGCGTCTATTCTTTGATGGAGCATCTAGAATAGGTCCTAACGGCGACATTGTCGTGGAGTTGGGATTATTCTTATATCCCCAGAAGGACTAACTATTCAGAGGGCTTATTCTCTAGATCAATCAGTTCAAACAATGTAGCCGAATACAATGTATTACTCATGGTCTTCAACTTGCTAAACATCTAGATATTCAATATTTGGAAGTTTATGGAGACTCCAAGCTTATTGTCAATCAGATCAGAGGAACGTATGAAGTTCGTCATCAGGATTTGATACCTTATCATCGAGCAGCACTCTCTATAGCCTCATCTTTTGAAGGTTTCTTTATTGAACATGTTCGACGAGCCTATAATGCAGAAGCTGATGCTTTAGCTAATCTTGCGCTGTGTTAGCCATACCAATCCGACGTCAGCAAGTGATAGTGGTTTTATAACCGAGAACTATTCTGTGTTGAGAATAATTTGGCCTTGGCTTTTTCCTATAAACAGACAAAGATTCTCTCAACCTTGAGCTGGATTAAAGTTTGACAAAATGTCCTCGTCTTCTTCTGATCTCTACTATAGAATATGTCTTTTCTAATGAACAGAAGTCATAACTGAAGATGGAGATGCCCGTTTCTAGACTTTGTTTTGTATGATATACTTCCTGATAATCGAGTGAAGCAGCGTCTATCCGGCGGCGTCGATCTCTCAGATTTTATTATAATCATACGACGAAAACATTATATCGTCGGTCTTACGACGGTCTTCTCCTCCGATGCATTGCTGGTGAAGAAACACAACATATAATCCGTGAAGCACATGATGGTGTTTGTGGAGCTCATCAACCAGGTCCTAAACTTCAGGATCGTATCCGATGTATGGGTTTATTGGCCCACGATGGTGGCTGATGCTATTCAATATGCTCAAAAATGTAAAGCCTGCCAAATTCATGCAGACTTTATCCATCAACGTCAGAGTTCTTACACCAACAGCGGCATCATGGCCTTGAAGCTTGGGGCATGGAGTCATGGTCCCATCAACCAACCCATCATCAAGAGGACACCGGTTTATTCTAGCAATAACAGATTACTTTTCCAAATGGGCTGAAGCAATCCCGTTATCTGAAGTTAAAACTTCTAGTGTTATCAACTTCGTCAAACATATCTATCGATTTGTGTTCCTCGGCGTATCATCCATGATAAAGACCGCAGTTCGTCAGTCAAAAATTTACTCGATTCGGCGACGATCATGGATCAATAATTAGCTTCTACAGCATATAATCCAGCAGCCAATGGATTGGCAGAAGCTAGCTTCTCAAAAACGATCATCAAACTCTTGAAAAAGTTCGTTCTTCTAACAAACGCAACTGGAG
>JANAVB010042935.1:0-58490 GCA_029216955.1 Iris pallida
AATCACATCCAAATACTAATACCTATCTCAATCTATTACAAAAACAATTCCTATATTTATGCATTCAGCTTTCTTCAAGAATGATAAATATTTTGTTGCTCCCTAATCGCCTATGCTTTCCCTGTGCATTTTCACGATATATCCTTCGTCCTCAACAACCCCTACAATGCTTAATGTGCGTACATGAATGTCGAGAGCATCACCGCTAGACATCGTGCCATGCCCTCCCATTATTGACCTGTCGATCGACCATGTCTCCTCGTCAGCTGATGAGTCTCGCCAAGTCGTCATACTCTGCAACCAAGATCGGCAATCGCTAGAACCAGTCGGCCGGTGCCCCCGCGTGTGCGGGGTCTTTTCGCCACTACTAGTCGAGCAGACATCGAGATGCTGCCCCTACCATACTGATTTCCAGTTGCCTAGCGAACGAACCGCGAGCATCTCAATCTTTCTTGTTGCTCCGCCATCCTGAGGATCATCGTCATGCAACAATCCCTTCACCAACCGTGCGTCTACCCTCGTCACCCACATTGTCGACCATCTGCCATCAACACCATGACCTAGACCAAGGACGGAGTGAGAAATTTAAATTCCTCCGGACTAAATCTAATTTTTTTACACCAGACTACTAAAGGATATACCTAGTAAAATTTTATTTATCCTAGGCTCCAGTCCATCCTATCCCAGTCCATTCTATCCTCTGCAACCTAGGCCGCCTCTATAGAGACCCTCATCAGAGTTCGGGCCAATAGAGTTTTTTTTCGTCTTTTCTTAAACCTTCAAACTTATGGAAGAACCACTTAATAAAGAAGACACCTCCACGTATTGATGAAGCAGATTACACAAAGTTTGTAAGTATTCTTTCACTTAAACCCCTAGCTTTTCATAAATTACCAAGAAGGTTTTCCTTAATTCTAAATACACTTTCTAAGTACAGAACCTTATTTCCTTATTAATTAATAATAGTTAAAAATGTTTGTTAAATTTTTTCAAATAGTTAGTCTAATAAACTAATAGGTAGGGGTAATGAGTTTGGTAATTCTTAGCTACACTAAGACCTGTTTGGTTTACAGTAATGTAATTGTAATTGTAATGTAATTACTGGAAAAAATTATTTTTTTATTTAATTACATTGCGAATGCGATCACATTAAGTGTACCAAAATAGGCCAGGTCCCTTAATAGCCAAAAATAAAATTTTGCTTAATTAAAGCATAAATAGATAATAGAGATTTAAAATTATATTAGTAATTAGAAAATTGTATATCAATGTATAATAATTATAAAAACTAGACTAACATATATCTAGAGGACTTGATCGATAAAAGACCTGGATCGCTTATACATAAGCAGCTAAGATGGATCCAATTTACTTAATAGAAAATTTGACCAATTAATATATTTTAATTGTGTGATTCTTGGTTGTTTGTGGGTTTCGATAGAGGGGATTGCAATTTAGATCATATGCTGGGAGATAGGCAGATCGGGGTTAAGTCTTAGCAATTAGTTCATTCGTTAGAGTGATTTCAACAAGCAAGTATTTTTTTAACGTTATCATGTACTTTTACATTATATTGTTCGTAATTCAACTATGAGTGCTTACCCTTCCGTGTGTTGACTGTTTACACATATGTGACAGTAGAGTGATCTATTTTTTGTTTACTTGTATTCTTGTACTGTATCATGATCGTATTTTGTCATAACGTTACCGTGATTGCGAGATTTGGATTATAGGGGAAGTACAATGTCTAGGAACATGGACCTCTTTAACGTGACTTGTGAACTTGAGAACATGTTATAATCTTGTGTGACGTGAAACCCTAATGTAACTCATATGACTTTCTCAACAACTTATAAGTACATGTTAGCCTTACCCATAGTCTATCCATGTGTTGGAAGTTGTGCTTCCAAAGACACATGAGCATGCACTGTATAGTTTGTTCATCTTACTACTTAGTACGATTGTTATCTTTATACTTTGTTACTTGCTCCCATCAGTTCATCAAGTTACATGCAACTTTTTTTAATATCATACAGGCTTCTACTATTTATTTGGTTATCATTACTTGCTTTATATTATACTTTGCTGGCTTAGACTTGTACTTACACCAATCCTGACTGGATACGTAGACCATTTTATGTGATTTATCTTCCTTTGTGATCGATGTGGCGATCATATCCTTCTTCCGGAGGTTAATAGCATGCGTGGTATATTTTCTTTCGTATGCCTTCGGCCTATTCTTAGTTGATAGTCAGTATGTCCACTACAACAGAAATACCCTTTAATGACGGCTAAAAATCGTCATTAATCACGAACCATGACGGTTTTTCTTCTTCATCCAAGCGTTATGAAAGCGGGTGTTATAAATGTTTTTCAAAGCGTTATAGATAAATCGTCCGAAAACGTCATTAATAGTATGAATTTCTACTACGTTCTATTTTCAAAGCGTTATGGATAGTTATGTAAAAACGTTATGAATATTTAATATGGTTGGAGTCAGGACATTTTGAAAGCATTATGATTGGTCATTTGTATAACATTTATAATGCTCTATACTGCATGTTATACATTCCAAACCCTGCTCAATTCAATTCGAAAACAACCACTTAATTTGAACCATATTCACAACAAAATATTGAAATGTAACATTAATCTCCATTTCATTGTCTCAAAATAGGGTACATTCCATTGTCTCAAAATAGAGTACACTTTAGCTATCATTCCACATTTCTCAGGCCATATATATATACATCTTCACAAAAATCTATTGATCAGTATCCAATATAGCTAGTACACTTTACATCAAAACTATCCACATATCCCACACCATAACATACAACTTAGTCACATGAAGACCTGTGTCCACAGCACATGTACCCTGCAAAAGATAAAACAAGGTTTAATAAATGTGATATAATGATATAAGTCCTGATTAAAAACACACATTTATAAGATCACAATTCAACATATGTTGTGGGAAACTGTTGTGTGGAGTTTCTGTCAGATTCATCTTGTGTATATATAATGTAACTATCAGAAAGATGTTGTCTAAGGCCTGAGGCTATTGCCTGCAGGTAGGGCAAGTAGCAGTAGGCTACATTAGCAGCAGCAGGGGACTCATTCCCCCCCCCCCCTTTCCAGCTTGACCTGCTGTAGGCAAGTGGCAGCAGATGTTGGCTAAGGCCACTGATGCTGCAGATGTTGGGCTAAGGCTTGAGGCTATTGCCTGCAGGTAGGGCAAGTGGCAGCAGGCCAGGCCAAAGCAGTAGGCTACATTAGCAGTAGCAGGGGACTCATTCCCCCCCCCTCCAGCTTGACCTGCTGTAGGCTCTTGGCCATAGGCCTACGCAAGTAGTGAGCCAGTGCCAGTTAATGAGTATTTGTTTTATGTTGAGTATGACAGGTATGCAAGACCAGGGAACAAATTTAGGTCAACAACATACACATATGGACAGGTACAGGCAATCTAGGAAACTTAGTGTACCCTTAGATTATCAATGGTCGAATTGGACAGGTAGGGTATCAGAGATCTCTGCACATGAGGCAGACAAAGAACTGGGGCACAGCCTTGGGAATTACATGTGTAAGAGATTAGGAGGCCATGTATAAGTAATTCATCCATAAGCTGCTTTGTGTGTCAAGTTGGTATAAGTGTCAATGACGGGTATATAGGCATGTGTTTCACCATGTGTGTCGTGTTAGAGGGGTGTTCCAGAACTGCGAATCTATGTTGAGTTTGTTTATAGTTTTAAAAAAATGATGGAACTGAGAATCTATGTTGAGGTTGTTTGTAATTTTAAAAAATGATGGTTTACGTTACAAGAATCAAAATGAGAATCCATGCAATTGAGAAAAATGCAAAGAGAAAGATGCAAATAGTAGATAATACGAGCCAAACTTAGCGTCATTTGTCAACAGGTGGATGATAATACAAAAATGTTTTATATAAGAAATTCCTAAAAGATGCCTAAACCACTTGATCATACAAGAGATGCATAAACAGCACATGAAACATTTCCAGTTCCTTTATATAAGAAATTCCCAAAAGATGCCTAAACCACTTGATCATACAAGAAATGCATAAACAGCACATGAAACATTTTATCTTTTGTTATTAACTTAAATATGAATTGAAGTATTATTCTTATCCATAGCAGCAAAGTAGAAGAAATATGGGAAAAGCTTATGCTATTTGATTGAAAATCAAAGCTGTGATTGATGTTTCAAAATCCACAACAAATCCACAAACCTTAACAAATTCATAACCAAAAATTGATGTTCGACAAACAGAACAGAGGGTAGGACTATCAGTCATAGTTTAGTGAGTGTCTTGAGTGTATTGTGTCCATGTGACAGTAGGGTGTCTCGTATCAGTAATGGAAATGAGGGAAATGAGTACCTTGAGCCTCATGTATCCATATGATGGACAACGAATTCGATGAATTCGCATCGGACATCGTCTAGTTCTTCCTGCGTGTATGTTGATTTTCCAGCCAATGTTTTTAGCTAAAAAGTCAAAAAATAGTTACAATAGTTTGTATAATTTCAGAAAAGTAATTAAGAATTAAATTAATAAACAACTTACCTTTGACTCAATAGTAGGAGAGGGGTCTTCCATGAGATCCCGCATATATTTCATAACAAAATATCCGCATTCATAACCTCCAGGTTGTTTCGGGACCTACATAAAGATATTATTTGTAAGAGAATATAATGTCCATGATTATAATAAGTCATATATTAGTTTGATTACCTTGGGTAATTTCCAAGTAGGAATTCTATTTGATCTTTTACCACCAATATATGCTGTGTTGAGGCCACTAGTAGAAAATAATTATATATACTAACATCAGAATATACACATTTATTAAAATATTAACAATAATAATAATAATTTCACTCACGTATTGAAAAACAACTTAATATCTCCTCTCGGTTTAAAACACAGCGAGTCCAACCAGTAAACATTAAAGGTAGAGAGCTCAACAATAATTAGAATCTAATGCTTCCTACATTAAAGGGAACATGAATGGAATAAAGCAATTTGGTTATTGAATAGGAAAGAAAAATCTTGCTACTTGATTAAAACTTCTTACTCCTTGTAAATGAATGGAATGAAGCAAATTTGGGTTTTCTTAGCCTCTTGGAGCCTTTCTCTAACCAGATTGCTTATTGCAGGCCCGGATGCATTACTCATAGCAGAAGGGTTGAACATTATCAAAAGCTCCCTAGAGTTTGGAAATTTATCAAGCAAAAACCTAAAGCCAAAAGAATAGTTAAATATGGTGTCAATCGCAAAATAAAAATTTTAGAATATAAATTTTATATTTCTTACCTCATATAGGCAACAACAGGATTCACATCTAGCCATGCCATCCTACATAACTCCTGCAGAACGATTTTAGAAAAATAACAATTTGGAGTAAAGGTTCCGAACATTCCTTCCAATGGTATTTTAAGATGAGGGTCGGTAGCCTTAATGGTTTCTACCATCTCTCCGAAAGTGTCAATTATCTCCCTACCACAGCCAGCAACCTTCAAAGGTTGAACATTGTCAGATTCAATTGGAATTTTTTTCAACAATTTCATAAAAGATATTGACACTAGCATTAAATAATATTACCTGAAGACCACCAACAATAAACTCTTTGGGCCAAGCTACTAAAGACCCAATTGCATCTTGAACAACTTTCATTTCTCCATGAAGTGGCACGGAAAGGCTCACAGTAGGTTGAAGGGCTTTCATAATTGAAACCCTAACATTATGTTCTCCTAATTCAACGTTATGAATTTTCTCATTTGTTCCACACCCTTCAAAGACAATTCCCTCGGCAACAATATTTTCTTTTGTGCCCACTGCTAGCTTACATTTGGTTCCCTAAACAAAATAAGAAACAGTTATTTCTCAATATAATTACTACATGTTATAATTAAGTTGTTGAATAAAGATTATGTATTGAATATATGTAATTACCATGCCAATGTCTGATGTAGGATATGTTATGAATTTTTGCTCGCTTAACTTTGTATTCTGTTTCAGCTTTTCAAAGAAGATAGACAAGCATATTAGAATAAACATATTAGACAAAAAAAGAAGAAGAAAAGCTTATTAGACGAAATGGAACTAACTGTAATAATCATTACCTTAGAACCATATGATGGACTCTTGTTTCCAGGAGACTCGCGTTCATTCTTACGAGACATTATATATTTCCTATTACCACTTCCTTTGGTATTAGAAGCAACCTTCTCAGATGTTTGTGAAGCTCCTTGGGCTTGAAATTCTTTTAGCATGATCTCCAATTCTTGTCTCCGTTTACGCTCCTCTTCCAATTGGGACTTGAGTAGTTCATTTTGTTTTTTCATTCCCCGTTTTGGAAGCTTGAAATAGGTCGTTGCTGTCGGTCCTAATCCCAAACCCCGAATACGTCCCGAATGCTCGGGAGTGCCCAACGCCAAGGTTAGAATATCCGAAGCTCCTTCGGTCACCAAACTCCCATCTTCCTTTTGTTTGATGTATTCCTCCTATAAAAAGTACAAGGTTTTAGAAATATAAGCATGTTAATAAGCAGAATTCCTCTTAATAGACTGGACGATATATACTCACCACTTTCACAGCTACGTCCTTGGTCCCATCGTCAGTAAATGTACCGGCCTTAGTAACTCGTGCTTTTGTCCAAAAAAAATTTCTGTCATCTATATATTTTTCCCCCAACTGTCGTCGCTGTTTTGAAAGAAAAAACCACGTTATAATATATATGTCCACATGTAAATCATGTTAACTGATATACAAATATGCATTACCAGCTCCTCTTTAAGACCGGCATATCCCTTCCTGCTTAAACGATGAGGAAACTTGTCCTTGGCTCTCCGTGCACTTTGCTCCTTACTCATTTTCTTATGATTACAACACATGAAGGTAGAGAAGAAATAAGATATATATAATAGGAACCTAGTCATCCTTGTTATGCATAAAAAAATAATTTTGACAAGTTAACCTTAAAACTTGCAGACAGTCTGCTTTTAACGAATTCCTCCCACACAGATTGTTTCAAGATCCCCGAGTACTTTGGTGGAGGGTGCTTGAGAAGCTCACGATTGCCCTCATTCGGATAAATCCAATGCTTGGTGAGTTGACCTTTGAATGCCCTCCAACTCCGAGCCATGGATGCTAACACAAAGGCTTGACTATTTGGATCCAAGTCAAATTTGGCCTACAACAGAAAATAAATATCCAGCATCTATACATGAGTGCATACCATAGTGCATAACATGTAAAGCATTCCAGTCTGAATACGTTCAGACTTGAATTCAAGCATTCAATGGTGTAGTGAACAAGTGAATTCAAGTCTGAACTTAGTTCACTTATCTGAACTTCATGTCCAGACCTGAGTCTCTATGTGCAGGCAATGCATATATGGTATGTTGATAGGTTTCCAGTTTGTACATGCGTGTGTGTGTTATGTAGAGAATTCAGTGAGCAGTAGATAGGTTTGGGTGTTTCAAATTGTGTAAATCCTTAGGAAAATCAGTAGAGTGTCTCAGTAACACACATGGCATACAAACAGAAATTCTCAGGAACACACATGTTGAGCCTACAAATCACTTTGAAACATGGCATACAAAGGAACATTCAAAGGAACATACACAACAGTTTATCAATTCTCAAATCAATTTGAAACATGGCATGCAAAGGAACATTCAAACTAAAATTCTCAGGAACACACATGGCATACAAACATTGCATAGTTAATTCTCAGGAACAAACATTGCATAGTTAATTCAATGTCAAGAAACATGGCATACAAAGGAACATTCAAACTGAAATTCTCAGGAACACACATGGCATACAAACATTGCATAGTTAATTCTCAGGAACAAATATTGCATAGTTAATTCAATGTCAAGAAACATGGCATACAAAGGAACATTCAAACTGAAATTCTCAGGAACACACATTATTTTTACCTGAATAGCAGTCCATAAGCTCTTTTTAACTGATTCTGGCACTTTAGGCCAATTTAGATAAGTTATTTTTACTAAGGACTTTACTGTGATGCCGCAGTAAGTTGCCAAACTAATTTTTCCTTCACCAATTGGTTGCCCAACATCGTTATAAATGATCTTTATCCTCTCTTCATCATCTTTGATTTTGCTGACTTTTTTGGATTTTGATGCCCCTCTACCTTTTTTCCGGCTACAATTTTGTTCCCCGGAATCCTCACTGTGCTGTGTAGCCTGTAACAAATAAATGGCATAATTATATTCATATTAATCTTGCTAAAATGTGCTTGAAATAGCATGAAACATAAAATGTGCCTGAAAACTGAGATTCAACTAACAAAATCTGAGATTAAGAATAAAATGTGCTTGAAATAGCATGAAACATAAAATTGAAAACTGAGATTCAACTAACAAAATCTGAGATTAAGAAGACCAAACCTGATAATTCTAACAAAATCTGAGATACACCCATTCTCAGGTTTGATATAAGTAACAAAATCTGAGATTAAGAATACCAGTTAACATTATAAAAGTAAACCCAAAATCTGAGATACACCCATTCTGAGATACAGGTAACAAAATCTGATACACCCAGGTTTGATATAGGTAACATAATCTCAGATATAAGTAACAAAATCTCAGATATAAGTAACAAAATCTGAGATACACCCAGGTTTGATATCAGTAACAAAATCTGAGATACACCCATTCTCAGGTTTTTCAAGCCAACTCAGTTTAAACATTCAAATAAATTCTATTCTCAGATTCAATTTGAATCTCAGTTCAATCTAAACTCAGATCATATTAAGACAATTCTAGATCAAAATAGACTACAGTTTCTCCCATATACTCTGAGATAAAAATAGGCTACAGTTTTGAGAAAAGAAAACACATATTAAGACAATAAAGATGAGGGATTTCCATGAAACAGTTCTTGAAACAGTTCTCAAAATAGAGTCACTAGAGTAATTTTTACTTGCAGCAATATTTCAGACTTGCAGCAACATTTCTTTAACCAATTCACTTGCAGCAACATTTCAACAAGAAGATTTGGACTGTGCAATCCAAGTTCCCTCGCAATCTTCACGTAAATAGGTCGAGGGTGATTCATCAACAACATCAAATGACTCAAAATCTGGTACTTTATTGCAAGTTTCAACTGAATCAAAACAATCGATTCCCTCGTCGTCATTGTCTTCATCATAATAAGTCCTTTGCGGAGCCGATAAAATGATTGACCAATTTTCATCCAATTGATCAGGAACATAAAATACTTGCTTTACTTGAGAGGGCAAAACAAAAGAGTCAGACTTGTGGCCAACTCTACCAAGCTCGACTAATGTAAAACCAAGTTCATCCACCTTAACACTATTCTTGCTGTCAACCCAATCACACTTGAAGACGGGAATCTGGAAGGAAAAATAGTCAAGCAACCAAATCTCTTTGATGACACCGTAAAATGTCATATCTGAGATGATGGGATTATTGTCCTTTGTGCTAGCAACTTGAAAAGTCTTTGCCACTAGAGTCACTCCACTGTTTTGTTTGACTCGTACGTCGTCACGATCTTTCGTTTGATAGTGACACCCATTAATTGCATAACCTGGAAACTTAGTCACGTGATGTCGAGGTCCTTGAGCTATCCATTTTAATTCATTAGAGACATTGCTAGTTGGGTCTTCTTCCGCAGCCTCAACCTGTCATTTTTTTCCTAAGTTTAATATTTTATTTTTACTAAGTAGAACATAAAATATAGTAGCTTAATCAATACCCTTGATCGTAACCAACTAATAAAGCTGCGATTGTGCTCATCTTCTAACCATTTTGCACTTTTCACTCTACGAGGGTGCAACTTTTTCAAGTAAGCCTCGTGCTCCCTATCAAGTAATAAGTAGAATTTTGTTAATTACAAAGCGAAACATAAAAAAAGATGTGCTTGGTCCAAAGATAAAACTAAGTAAAGAGTAATATAGACATCCTTACTCGATATAAGGTTGAACATCATTTGTGTTGTGCAACACATAAAGATGTGCTTGGTCCAAAGATAAGCGGTCAACTTCACAGATATTTCCTTTTCCTATAGGTTTTTCCTTATTTTTCGTAGAAGGAACTCCAATGGCGGGTTGTTCTTCTAGATATTCTGAACAAAACTCAATGGCTTCCTCTGCGATATAGCATTGTACAATACACCCTTCAGGACGATTCTTATTTCTCGCATAACCCTTTATCACACCCATAAACCTATAATGAACAAATGATAAAGATAAAAATGATTACACAAACATCAATCATGTTACTACATAATGAAAATCAAAGTTCAGACTAGACCAACCTCTCTGGTGGGTACATCCATTGGAAGAAAACCGGACCGCCAAGTTCGACCTCCCTGACAAGGTGCACCATTAGATGTACCATTATGTCAAAGAATGATGGTGGAAAATATTTTTCCAATAAGCACAATATGATCACAAAATTATTTTGGATATCTTGCAATTTTTGTACATTCACGACTTTGGCACAAAGGGCATTAAAGAAGAAACATACTCGTATAATAGCACATCTCACATGCTTTGGCAACACACCACATATTGCAACAGGAAGTAGTTGTTGCATTAGAACATGACAATCATGGGATTTGAGACCATATAACTTTAGATCTTCCATTGAGACATTACATCTAAAATTCGAAGAGTAACCATCTGGGACCTTAAGGTCATGCAAAGTTTGACACACTATTCTTTTCTCTTGCCTCGATAAAGAATAACATGCAGCTGGAAGATAAATCCCATTTTTCTTATTATGAGGTGCCAATTCTTTCCATAAGCCCATCTCTACAAGATCTTTGCGACTATTGATCCCATCTTTTGTTTTTCCAGGAATATTTAATAGGGTCCCAATGATACTATCGCAGACATTCTTCTCAATGTGCATGACATCCAAGTTATGTCTAATAGGAAGATATCTCCAATACTCTAGCTCAAAAAAATGGATTTCTTCTTCCAACAACTTGTAACTTTGTCTTTTTGTACTTATTTTTTCCTCTTCTTTGGTGTCAATTTCTTTTGCACTTCTGCTTCCTTCTTCTTCTTTGAAGTCTTCTTCTCTGATATCTTTTTCTGTAACATCTTCTTTTTCCTCCAAGAAACCAGAATTCCCGCAACCTTTATTAATATTTGTTCCCCACTTAATGGTTCAAGATGAGTTCCGAACTCTTTGTCACCATTAAATGCCTTTTTTTGTGATCGAAAAGAATGGTTATGCGGCAAATACCTTCTGTGACTAGTATAAATATTCTTGTTGCAATGTTTCAATCTATCTGAATAAGTATTTTCGTTGCATATTGGACAAGCAAAATATCCTTTCACACAACAACCAGACAAGTTGCCATATGCAGGAAAATCGTTAACAGTCCATAACAATACAGTTCTCAATGTAAAAGATTCTTGCCGATAGGCGTCGTAAGTCACAACTCCATCCTTCCACAGCAACTGGAGATCCTCAATCAATGGTGCTAAGTAAACATCTATGTCATTTCCAGGTTGTTGGGGGCCTGATATCAACAATGTCAACAATGTGAACTTTCTCTTCATACACAACCAAGGTGGTAAATTATAAGTATTTAGCATTACAGGCCAATAACTGTACCTACTACTGAGAGAACTAAATGGATTAATCCCATCGACTGAAAGAGAGAGTCGAAGGTTTCTTGCTTCTGCTGCAAACTCTGGAAATTTATCATCAATTGTCTTCCACGTCGGTGAATCTGCGGGATGACGCAATTGGCCATCAACTTCCCTTCCGTCTACATGCCATGTCAAATTCTTTGATGTTTGTACCGATCGAAACCACCTTTTAAAGCGTAAAATGGGTGGAAAGTAACATAGAACTTTAGCTGGGATGCCCTTCTTTTGCTCTTCCTGACTTTGTTCAGACATATTCTTCTTTACCTTATATCTCGACGTTCCACACGTAGGACATGTGGTTGCATTTTCATAATCTTTTCTATAGAGTATGCAATCATTCGGACATGCATGTATTCTCTTATATCCCATTCCAAATATTGAGAAGCAACGCTTAGCCTCCCTAGTAGTTATAGGCAATTCATTTTCTCCCGGAAGCATGTCGGCGAACAATGTCAACACATCTGAAAAGCTTTTATCACTCCAACCACTATTGGCCTTGATACTAAAGAGCTTCACTATCGCAGATAGCTTCGTATACTTTTTACAACCATTATACAATGGTTTCTTAGCATCATCAAGCAATGAATTAAAGTTCTCTTCATCATCTCCTTCAATGTCGTTCCTTTTAATGCATGGAACATCTCTAGTGTATCTGCCACATCATTTAAAGTATCCATATCATAGTCCTTATAAATAGACGCACATGTATCCTCACACACTTCATTAGGATCAACTTCCCCATGCCATATCCATATAGTATACCTTGGATCGATACCAACTGTCGTCAAATAAAATTTTACATCTTCTAAAGTCATACTATAGAGATTCTCGCACTCATTACATGGACATCTAATGAAGTCGAGATCATCCCCACTAGCTTTAACATGCTCCATAAATTCATCAACTCCGGCTCTATATTCTTCCGATAATAGGTGCTTTGTCATCCATGATCTATTCCTCTGTATAATAAAGCAAAACACCGAGTAAGTGATTGTAACTTGAAAGTTTCATTTCAAGCTGAATGCGGAGAAGATTGATTCCAGAATGGCCAATGTGAAGTAGATATGGCCAATAAATTCAGACTCATGAAAGTGGAGATGGTTGATTCCAGAATATAACTTTATTTGCTAGAGTTAAAAAAGAAGAAGAACATGACTTAGGAATAGTTCATTTCGTTATTACAAAACAGAAAATGGTTTACAATTCCCTATATGTGCATACGGGTATAAAAGGTAACAAAATGTCACAATATGTAAGAATATATATTGAGAAAGTCTATATGAATCATCTACATAA
Source organism: Iris pallida (assembly GCA_029216955.1). Classification (NCBI taxonomy): domain Eukaryota; kingdom Viridiplantae; phylum Streptophyta; class Magnoliopsida; order Asparagales; family Iridaceae; genus Iris; species Iris pallida. The sequence continues at coordinate 12,984 of JANAVB010042935.1, forward strand.
CTACAAAAGAGGGTCAAATAAACCTAAAAAAAGAGTTGGTCAACGCTCACATCCAACAGGACCGATATCATTTAATTTAAAGATGTACAGTCAAACAATTGCATATATTGATGTCAAAGATCCATCCCACCCTCAATGCATGAGCAACGTGCACACTGTAAAAAATAAGTTGTATTGCCTGGAGTAATTTAATCTAAGAAGAACAGGACTTGATTTAAAGACAATATGACATGGCACAAACACAGACACGGTACCGATTTCTGCGTGACCTGGAGTAATTTCGAGTGTAAAAATGCCGTATTCAACATGTGTCATACACGACGTTACAGGGACATTGATCTCTTTCTTGTCCATGATTTCTAGAAAATAGGGCAATTGAAAAGAACATGTCTCCATGAACCAAAACAAACCTTGCTACCCGAACGTGTCTCCATGAAGTTGAACTTGTAAGTATTCGTCCGAAAGCAATGGAATTAACACCCTTCCACACTACAAGAACCAACAAAGAAAGAAACAAGAAGATGAACCAACGCACGGACGAAGAAAATGCCTCACAAATTAGTAAAAAAAAGAAAATTCTTTCAATGATTTCCAAACATGCATTCAAAGATATTTCAGCCATCTTTCGAAAACTAGGAAATAGAAAATAGGTCAAAATTAAGGCATTTTACTAAAATCAAGTCGAGGCATTAGGGCATTTTACTAAATAAGAAAAATTGGCAGTAGAGAATGTGTCTCAAATGTGTCTCAGTGTCTAAAAAATTGGCAGTAGAAAATTGGCAGTAGAGAATGTGCAAAAATTAGGGCACAAAAATAAGAAAAAATTTAGGACAAACCTTGGGGAGCGGGGAGCGGGCTGAGGGGAGTTGGGGCGCGGGGAGCGGGGAGCGGGCTGAGGGGAGTTGATCGGGAGCGCCGGAGCGGGCTGAAGGGAGTTGATCGGGAGCGCCGGAGCGGGCTGAGAGGAGTTCGGGAGCGCCGGAGCGGGCGGAAGGGAGTTGGGGAGCGGGAGGAGAGAGAGAAGGAGAAAGAGAGTAAGTGCGGGAGAAGGGACTTTTCGACTTAAGTGCGGGAGTAAGTGCGGGAGAGTCGAGATTTCGACTTAAAATTTGTGTTTTTTTTCATAACGCTCGTACCACTGAGAGACATTCAATAACGCTTTTATAGATAACCGTCATAGATTACAGTCTTGCTGAACTTTGATGACGCTTCTTTATCAGCCGTCATTTAATCCCCTTATCAAGCGTCATTAAAGGGTATTTTTGTTGTAGTGGTCATACTTATCATTTTGGTCTCTTGTTCATTTTATTTTAATCACATAATTGTTATGGATGTACATAGTATGATATCATGTTATGGACCATTGAGATCATAGGAAACAAACGACCGCTGATGCGATGATGTAGGATGGACATGGACACGTATTCGTATCCCAAAAGTTGGCAGGTCGTGACAGTGGCGCTCAGGTAGGATGGTACGAGGGCTCAACAAGGCAGAGGCGATTTGCTGGTAGGGACATCCTCGGGAAGTAGAGGAGGTGGATGTGACTATTTAGAAGGACGAGGAGGAGAAATAATGAGGGAGGAGAGACAGGGAAGAAAAGGAGAGTTAAAACTAATAGGGCTTAGGGAATTTTGCCCGCACATATGAATAATCACTTTTTTTTCGATTGTGAACCACCTATTATTATAAAATAACCTTTTTTGATGATCATCCTAAAATAGTCAAAAAAAATTAATAAAATTTAATAAACCATTATAAAAATAGTGTTTTCATGACAAATAGCAAAAAAAGTAAAAAAAAAAATAGATTTTCTTAAAGTTTAGTATGTCTGTCAATAAATAGACCGTTAATGAAGACCTTTTTCTAGTAGTATAAGAGAACCCAACGGTGGAGTATCATCGAGGTGGTCCAGTTGTATCACCACAGACAAACTCTTTAGATGACATCTTAAAGTCCCACCACTTGCTCTAAAATATATACCCATTTATATAGCAAAATCAAGAATCTTAAACAAATTAATAAAAAACATAACAAAGTCAAAATATATAACTAGGGTTACTCGATAATAATAATCAAAGAACAAAAAGACAATGTGATGAGCAAAAAGAGAGGTAAAAAAGAAGGAAACCTGACTCCTTGGGCGCTACGAGCGGCTTTGGTGGCTGGATTGACCGGTTGAACATCCTAGACGAGGAGCAACCCTAAGGGGGCGTCTTCAGGAAAAAAGTTCAGAGGTATGATCATACATGACTTACTATCTGAAAGAGTGCTTACTATCTTCAGTTTACATCAAATCATATCATGTCTTCCAGTCCTTAAGAAGAATGGGAAGATCCGAATCTGCATCGACTTCCGTAATCTGAATGAGGCATGTCCGAAAGACGAATTCCTCCTCCCTATCACAGACATCATGATCGACAACACATGCGGCTTTGAACGTATGTTATTCATGGATGGATTCTCAGGATACAACCAAATCAAGATGTCTCCCGACGACGAAAAGCACACATCATTCCGAACACCAATTGGCACATACTGTTACACAGTCATGCCTTTCGGTCTAAAGAATGCTGGCGCCACATATCAGCGAGCCATGAGTATGCTATGTCAATGACATCGTCGTCAAGAGTCGCCGTAAGGGAGATCATCTGCAGGACCTGAGGACGGTATTCGACCTGATGAGAGCCTACAATCTGAAAATGAACCCTACGAAATCTTTCTTGGGCGTATCCAGCGGGAAGTTCTTGGGATTCATTATCACCGCTCAGGGCATTCATGTAGACCCTGAGAAAATGAAGGCAATCATGGAGATGGGTCCCCCAAAAAATCTCCACGAACTTAGAGGCCTCCAAGGGAGGCTAGCTTACATCAGGAGGTTCATTTCTAACCTCTCCGGGCGATGCCGACCGTTCACACACCTCATGAAGAAAGGAGTCTCATTCGTATGGGACGAGGAATGCCAGCGTGCCTTCGACAACATCAAAGAATATCTGTCAAATCCTCCAGTCCTGGTGGCCCCGGTTGCCGGAAAACCATTCTGGCTCTATGTACGAGCAATGGAACACTCTCTCGGTGCCCTGTTGGCACAAAACAATGATGCAGGTCACGAACAAGCTATATACTATCTCAGCCGAATGATGGTTGGACCCGAGCATCGATACACCGCGGTTGAAAAGGAATGCCTCGCCTTGGTGTTCGCCATTCAGAAGACGCGGCACTATGTCACTGGACAATGGCCTATTACGTCAATCGAATGATGAACGTGGTTCGGCACCGCTAAGGAAGCGGCAAGGCCTGCTAGGGCATCAGCTTCGATATTTTGGAGTCTGGGGACTGTTCGATGAAGAACCCCTCAAACGACAAGATGATGTCAATCGCTATTTGGTGATAAGGGATCATGTCTTCGTGTCGGACCTCGTATGAGCCCCGGATCTAATTGACGATTAGTTGGGAGTCGCCGTATGCTTCAAGATATTCTACCTCCAGCTCTCTTGCTAGTTGGAGGCCAATGACCAGAGCGTTATACTCGGCCACATTGTTAGAGCAGGGTTCTGTGAGGGAATAGGCGCGGTTGATCACCAATCCGGAAGGGGAGACCAGCACTACCCCGACTCCGACAACTATATTGCCTTTAGGTCCGGTCCTCGAAGCACCGTCGAAGAACATTCGCCATATAGCCTCGTGAGAGGTTGCATGCGAGTCGGCGACCTCATCTGGGATCTCTTCATATATTCTGGAGGGCTCTGAGCCTGGGTGGGCTGCTAAGAAGTCTGCCAGGGCTTGACCTTTGACTGCCTTTTGCGGGACAAAGGTCATATGATAAGGGGACAGCAATATTGCCCAAGTAGCGAGGCGAGAACTGAGTGCCCCTGGTTTAGTCATGAGGACCCTGAGAGGGTTGACTCGTGAGAACACATGTATCTGAATGAGAAGAAGGCATTATTATTTCCTACATGGTATCAGAGCCTTCCGAAAAACCCTAGCCGTCATCTTCCGAAAAATCCTAACCGACATCTTCTTCTTGGACGATACGCCGCCCGACAACAGTCAGCGCCAGCGCCCGACCGCGGCTTTCCTCCGCCGACCCTGCGCCAGCGCTCGATCGCGGCAGCGCCAGTGCCCGACCGACCACGCCAGCGTCCGACCGAACGTGCCAGCGCTGTACCGCCGACAAAATTTTTTTTTTGAAGGCTAATACTTCCTTCAGTTGCAGGCGGCTCTCCTTGGCTAATACTTCACTTGTAGGAGATACCACTTTTCTTTCTTTTGGCTAATACTTCAGCTACAAGTTGGCCTGATGCGACAGGCGGCCCTCCTCGAAATTCGAAGACACCACTTTTCTTTCTTTTGGTTGTGGTGACCTCGTTTGCATTTCTTGTTTACTGGCTACCTGTTTTCGTGTGCTTTCTTTGTGAACGTGTACTAAAGACAAGAAAAAAAAGAATATATATATATATCTTGTCTCTTTCGCAGATTCGTCGGAGTTGTACAAATTTTTGTACACCCGATATCCACTCGCCCCTACGCGCCAGATTCGGCGCCCCTGATCGCGGCCGATTCGCCACCGACCCCGTCCATCAGAGGCTGATTCGTCGGCGTTGTACAAAATTTTTGTACACCCGACATCCGTGACGGCAGATGATGCTGCGTCCAGCTACTCCGTCGCGACTGGCGGTGGCAGTACACATAACCCAAATTATCCTAATCCGAAGGATCCTTATTTTCTGAGTTCTGCTGATCAACCAGGAAATATTATTACTCCTATTATTTTTCGTGGACCAAACTATGCTGAGTGGTCTCGGTCGATACGTCTCTCCCCGATCTCTAGGCGAAAGATCACTTTTCTGGAGGGTACTGAAGTCAAACCTGTTAATGATGCTAGCAAATTGCTTGATTGGAGATGCGTGCAAGCGCTATTGGTTCAATGGGTTCTTAATACCATTGATCCGTCTCTGAAGAAATCTTTGTCGTACTTTGAGGAGGTTTATCCATTGTGGAACTTGTTGGCGAAAAGATTTGTTGTTAGCAACGGCACTCGGAAGCAACAAATTAAGGTGGCTTTGGCCGAGTGCAAACAAATGGCGTCGATGTCTGTGGAAACCTATTTTGGAAATTTGCAGTCTTTGTGGGATGAACAAGCTGCTTATTTTCTATTGCCTACTTGTACCTGTGGTGAACTTGCTGCCAAGCTACAGGCTATGAGAGATGAAGACCACTTTCAGGACTTTATGTATGGGTTGAATGCTGAGTTGTATGGTCATACCCGATCTAATCTTCTGGCTCAGGATCCTCAGCCAAGTTTAGATAGGGCATACCAGGCAGTCCATGAGGAGGAGGATATGCAAAAATCTCAGACCCAATCCGCTACTGAGGAGGTGATGGCGCTGGATATCAAGTCTTCACCTCGTATTTCTACTACTTCTGCTAGTAAAACCTCAGATTCCAGGGACAAATCAGGTATGATCTGTACTCATTGTAAGAAAACAGGTTATGATGTTACAACTTGCTTTGCCAAGATTTGCTATCCAGAGTGGTGGGAGACTCGTCCTCGGTGTGAGGGCGGACGTGGTGCTGGTGGTGGCAGAGGCCCGGCACCACCACAGAGACGTGATGGGGGACGTGGTGCTGGTGGTACAGGGGTTGTTCATCATATCGCCGCTGTTGGTCATGGTGGCCCTGCTGGTCTTGCTGGGAGTTCGGCGGATATGATGCATGGAGGGTATCCTTCACCACTCTCAGGTGAACAATGGCAGAAACTGATGAGCTTGTTGGGTAACGACGATTCTTCCAATCCTGGTTCTTCGAACTCTGATCGTCTGATGGGTAAGAATTCTTCTGTCCCTTGGATATTCGATACCGGGGCTACTCTTCATGCGACAGGCTCTCATGACAGTTTAGTTGATTGCTTTGAGGGCCCTGTCTGTCTTGTGATTTTGCCTGATGGGAGCACTATTGAGGCTTTTATGAGAGGCAAAGTATTTTTGACTGCTTCGTTGGTGTTGACGGATGTTCTTTATGTTTCGATATTGAATTGTAATTTGATCTCTGTCTCCCAATTGATTGGTGCCAGAAATTATAATATGTTTTTTACTCCTGATTTGTGTTTTGTTCAGGACCGAAGTACGAGGATGGTGATTGGAGCAGGTGAACAAAGGGGTGGACTTTACTTCTTGGGGGAGGTTCCAGCTTCTTTGGCTTCGGTGATCCTGGCATGCAAAAAGAATGATTCTGAGGTTTGGCATAGTAGACTGGGGCATCCCTCAGATAAAGTAATGCAGACTTTACCTTCTCTCTCTGGTAGTAGTGTGTTTTCTCATAAGGCTTGTGATATTTGTTATCAAGCTAAACAGACTCGTGATGTCTTTCCTGATAGTAGTAGTCGTGCTTTGAGATGCTTTGAACTTATACACTGTGATCTGTGGGGACCATATCGTGTTTCGTCATCTAATGGGGCACGATATTTTTTGACTTTGGTGGATGATTTTTCTAGAGCTGTTTGGGTTATTTTGTTGACGGATAAGTCTGCTGTTTATTCTGTATTTCTTAAATTTATTGCTATGGTAAAGCATCAGTTTGGGGCTGATATACGTCGTGTGCGGAGTGACAATGGCACTGAATTTAATTGTTTACGAGATTATTTTTCTTCTCAAGGTATACTGTTCCAAACATCCTGTATTGGGACACCTCAACAGAATGGAAGGGTGGAAAGAAAACATCGACATATTTTAAATGTAGCTAGGGCATTGCGATTTCAGGGTTCTCTTTCCGTAGATTTTTGGGGGGAATGTGTTCTGGCTGCATGTTATTTGATAAATAGAACCCCTTCTAGTATCTTGCACTTTAAGTCTCCTTATGAAGTTTTGTATGGCTCGGCACCTTCGTATGATCATCTACGTATTTTCGGTTGTCTGTGCTATGCGTATGATTTGAAATCCCGACATGATAAATTTGCTAGCAGGAGCAGAAAATATATCTTTGTTGGGTATCCACTTGATAAAAAGGGATGGAAACTGTATGATTTGGAGACTGGTGAATTTTTTGTGTCCCGTGATGTTACTTTTTATGAAAAAGAATTTCCTGGGTGTGACTCTGCTAGCGAGATGTCTTCTGCGATACGCCATACATCTGTCGACGTGCCAGAAGACGATATAGAGGCTTTTGGGATGGTGCCGGCTACGGTTGCTGAGGCCGGAGTGGTTGCTGGTGGCTCGGCACCGAGTAGCCAGGATGCACAGGTAGATACAGAAGTATTAACAGGAGAGTCCGATGGAGGTGATATGGATACTACTAATAATACAGGGGATACAGTGTTGCCAGAGGTGTCCGACGAGGGTAGTATTGGGAAGAGGAATGCGAAAGAAATCACAGCCAGTACGATTACAGGATTTTGTGACAAATGCTGTTCGAAGTAAAAGTCCCCCCTTCACCACAGTTCATCTGTTCCCGTCACTTCCTCAGGTACTTCGTATCCTCTAACACACTTTCTAAGTTATGACATATTTACTGCTGGACACAGAGATTTTCTTGCAGCTATCACTGCAGGTGTTGAGCCTACTTCATATCGCCAGGCCTCGCGAGATTCGGGCTGGCGCGCGGCTATGCAAACTGAAATACAGGCTCTAGAAAATAATAGAACATGGAGTCTTGTCGATTTGCCTCCTGGGAAGAAAGCATTGGGAAGTAGATGGGTGTACAAAATAAAGTACAAATCTGATGGAAGTGTTGAGCGCTTAAAGGCACGGCTGGTTGTGTTCGGTAATCATCAAGTTGAGGGGATCGATTATTCAGAGACATTTGCCCCAGTAGCTAAGATGCCTATAGTTCGGGCGTTCTTGGCTGTTGCAGCTGTGAGAGGTTGGACTTTGTGCCAGATGGATGTGCACAATGCTTTTCTTCATGGAGATCTGACAGAAGAAGTGTATATGAAGTTACCGCCAGGTTTTTCGCATAGTGAACCCAACAAAGTGTGTCGCCTGCGTAAGTCACTATATGGATTGAAACAGGCACCACGTTGTTGGTTTGCTAAGCTTGCTGCTTCTCTGATATCCTATGGATTTATTCAATCTCATTCCGATTATTCTCTTTTCTCTCTGATTAAAGGGAAGGTAGAGTTGCATGTTTTGATCTATGTGGATGACATGATTGTATCTGGTAATGACACAGGTGCTTTAGATGCTTTCAAAAAGTACCTTAGTTCTTGTTTTCACATGAAGGACCTTGGTGTGTTGAAGTATTTTTTTGGCATAGAGGTGGCACGGAGTGCAAAAGGACTTTTCTTGTGTCAAAGAAAGTATGCTTTGGACATCATTTCAGAATGCGGCTTGATGGGGTCTCGACCTGCTGGTTTTCCCATGGAGCCCAATCACAAGCTGGCAGAATCGACTAGTCCAAAGCTGGCGGATGCAGAGACTTATCGGAGGCTGGTTGGGAGGTTAATTTATCTATCGTTTACTCACCCTGACTTAGCCTATGCTGTGCATATCTTGTCTCAATTCTTACAGGAGCCTCGACAAGATCATTATCATGCTGCTTTGCGAGTGGTCAGATATCTCAAACATACACCGGGACAGGGTATTCTTTTGAAAGCTGATTGTGATCTCCGTCTTTCTGGTTGGTGTGATTCCGACTGGGCCAGTTGTCCTTTGACTCGCCGCTCTATTACAGGCTGGTTGGTGTTTCTGGGGGGGTCTCATATTTCTTGGAAGACCAAAAAGCAATCAACTGTTTCCCGATCTTCCGCTGAATCTGAATACCGATCTCTTGCTGCGCTCGTTTGTGAGTTGAAATGGTTGAAGGAGTTATTGGTGTGTTTGGGCGTTCGCCAGGAGTCTGCTATGTCGGTGTATTGTGACAGTCAGTCAGCCCTGTACCTGGCTCAGAACCCGGTATTTCATGAGCGCAGTAAGCATATTGAGGTGGATTTGCATTTTGTTCGCGATGCCATTAGAGATGGAACCGTAATAGCCTCGCATGTTCCTACTTCTTCTCAACTGGCTGACATCTTCACCAAGCCCCTTGGAAAGCAAGTGTTCGATTCTTTCCTTCCCAAGTTGGGCATTTGTGACTTACATGCTCCAACTTGAGGGGGGGTGTTAGATTATAAGATAATATTTGCAATGTAAATATGGCCCATACCCATAAGCCCAAATGTAGACACTATATATATTGTACCAAACCCTAGCAATGAGAAGAAGGCATTATTATTTTCTACACGTTTGGTATGCAGAATACTATATAGCCGAGAATTCTATATTCCCGGGAATCAAATTCCAAGGAATTAAATTCCCGAAAAAATTACATTCCCATGTTTGGTGACAATATAAATATTCTCGGGAAAAAATAAAAAATAATAATAACGAAAAAAAAATGAACAAATATAAAAAAAAATCGGTAAAAAGGAAAAAAATCGGTAAAAACGACAAAAAACGGTAAAAACGACAAAATAACAAAAAACGACAAAAACGACGAAAAATCGGTTAAAACGAAAAAAAATGACCAAAAAGCGACAAAAAATTGTATAAACGACAAAAAATAACAAAAAAAGGATAAAAACGACAAAAATAACCAAAACACAACAAAAACGACATAAAATCGGTAAAAAACGACAAAAAAAAAACCAAAATACGGTAAAATCGACAAAAAAAAAAATCGGTTAAAACGAAAAAAAAAAGACAAAAAATTGGTTAAAACGACAAAAAATCGGTTAAAAATAACAAAAAATCGGTTAAAACGACAAAAAATAACCAAAAAGCGACAAAAACAAAAAATAATCGATAAAAACGACAAAAAGGACACAAAATCGGTTAAAACGACAAAAAATAACTAAAAAGCGATAAAAACGACAAAAAATAATCAAAAAAATGACAAAAAAAGACAAAAAAATGGGTAAAAACGACAAAAAATTGCTTAAAACGACAAAAAATGACAAAAAAAAGATAAAACGACAAAAAAAGAAAAAAATGTTCAAAACTAATCAAAATTGATCAAAAAAGAAAAAAAAATTTAGACAATTTTTTTTCCCCGGGCAAAAAAAAAAATACCCACCTATTCTCAAGGGATAGAATTCTCATGTTTTGTGGGTAAAATATTTACCCGGGTATTTATAATTCTCGGGAATAAATTTTTTATAAGCCAAACAAACATGGTAATAGATTTCCATCTTAAATTTTTCCGGGAATAAAAAAAATACCGCGTACCAAACGCCCCCCTAAAGGAAGAAGGAGGGGTGAGGCTGACAATAGTGATTAAAAAGGTGGTAAGGAGCATAAAGAACTGGGGATAGTTCTTATTTTTCGGTTGCTTCTTTGTCACGCTATGTAGATGAGCTTGGTCAGACACGAACAAAGGAGGGTAGAGGTTAATCCTTGTAGAGAAGTAGAAGAGGAGGAGGAAGATAAGAGTTTATTCTGAAGGACAAGAAGAAGAGTATTATATGCTGGCACATTATTTATGATTCTTAACAAAACATTTATACTATGTTCTTTTAAGTCTAACTCCTCATTGAATTTTTTTGGATTCATAGCACCATATTAAAAGCTTCTTGGAAGTATCGTGCAAAAGTTGTCTTTGTGTTCTCCATGCAAGTAGCAAGACACAAAAAAAGATTAAACCTTATAGTGTATTCAGGGTTTGTAAAGTGTCTCAATAATATATAAACACAAAGAGTGGTTTGCAAACCAAAAGCTAGGATAGAAATAAACCAGCCTGAAACCTTGGCATCATATTGGCGTATCGTTAGTATTGTTTGCAACATATCGACGGTATACCGAGTTTTTAGTGGTTTCAAACAACAAATCCTGGACCATAGTTTTCTAAACCATCGACATACCGACGGTATGCCTCTTGCAGAATACCGAGAGTATATCGAAGATTTGGCTATTTGAAATAGCAGCTTTTGTATTAGGCCATTTTTTACATATCTATACCCGCTAATGTGCATAGCAGTATACCGGCAGTATACCAGCGGTATACTGCCTGCACAACTGTTTGTGCGTTAAATGTAATGCCTTTTGCCTTTCCCCTCACTCAAACATATCCTTTAAGCATTAAGTTTTCCAACCACCAAAGGCTAATACCCATTTTACTCTCTAAGCTTTCAACCGTTAACCACAAATTGTTATAGAGTATTCAAGAGTTGTATTTGTGATCTTCCAAGTATTTGAGTATCAAAAACACTTTCTTTCAAAGAAGTTGTTGAGTTTTCATATCAAAACTCATATAAAAAGTTGACGAGCCTTTGGATAAAAGCTCGTATTGTAAGTTATAGTTCTAATAATGTATTAAAGCCGGAGTGAGTTCTGGGACTAGATTGCCTTCGAGAAGGACACTAAGATACATTTGGCATTTGATTTCTTATACTTATCTTTGAAAATTGCTCTTTTTTATTTCTAATTGTGTTGCCTAGTTTTTTAATACCCTACTTACCCACTCTTCTAGGGTTCTTATACTTGGTATCAGAGCAAGAACACTTATTTTTGCAATAACAACCTAAGAGTATTTCCTATGGCAACCACTCCTAGTTTTAACACCAATCGTGGTGAATGACAATCCACAAATAGACCTCATCTATTTGATAGAACTAATTAAAATTATTGAAAAATAGAATATACACTTATTTGAAAATTTTGGAGTATGAACTTAGTGTCATCAATGGCTACAAAACGTAGACAAACCCCATGAACAATATACGGCTAGTGATAGAAGGGCGAAAGCCTTGATGCCAAAGCAATGAATGCCTATTTGCTTTTGAAAGAAATGACTTCAATAGAATTTCTACTTACAAAAATTCTCAAGAGATTTTAAGACTTCATAAGGTTACACAAGAACACGAGGCATTCAAAATGAAGTCAAATGAATCTATTGTAAGTATATTTAATCGATTATTTGATATCATTAACTCTCTTATGTCTTTTGGCAAGGAATACTCAACACATGAGAAGATTTAGAAAGTACATATAGGGTAAAGAACTAGAATCCAATGGCTATGATGATCACTAAAGGAAATGACCTTACTACAATGACCCTTGAAACATTCATGGGGTTGCTCATGATGCATGGGTTAGACTTGAATGACCAAGAAGAAGTTACTACAAAAGAGAAGAAGAAAAATAAGCCATTGGCTTTAAAGGCCAACCATCACAAACCCACCTCTGAAATTGACAATAGCAATGAAGACTTCAATGAAGAAGAAATTGCTTTAACCTATAGAAACTCAAGAAGTTTATAAGTTTTGTCAAAGCAAATAATTAAATAAGAGATAATTAAGATGAAGAACCTACTTGTTACAACTACAAAAGGCCCGGACATATAAAAAAGGATTGTCCTATCGCTAGAAAGGGTTCTAGCAAATTCGAAAGACCTATAAAAGGTAGCACCTCATCAAGGATTTTCGACAACACAAGCATTTGGTATGCGAGCAAAGCTAGTAAATCTAAAAATGATTATTCTTGTCATATGGTATATGTTTGCCTTATGGCAAAGGAATCAAATAAAGTACTTATTATTTCTCAACCGATTCTCTTCCATAATGCTCTTGTTGAACTTTTTGATGATCATAAGAGATCAAAGAAGAGATATAGACTATTTAGAAATGAGGTTGATGTGCACAAACTCAAAATCGGGAGACTCACTAATATGATAAGTGAGATTAATGGCAAAGCCCTTCTTGTGGCACGAACGATGTTAAATCACTCAAACTAAAGCTACTCTTGAGCACATCAATGTAAAGGAGTTTGAATTTCACTCTCAGAGATGGATACAACATTGCTAGAAATAAAACTCGTATTGCTTCTAAAAAAGAAGAGATAATTACTATTAAATATAACAAAAATTTTGTAAGAAAAAATAGAAACACTATGAATATATCACACAATACTCATCACATATGGCACAAGACATTGTGGTCTGAGACACACACAAAGACAAACACACTTCTATGACACAAAACCCCACGACCAACATGGTCGTACACATATAAGACCAATTATGCGAAAGACACATAGTGCCACCTCTACACAACACCATGTGTTTCATTATAGTCATTCCAATGATAGATATCTTGCTAGAAGATATTAGGAGCAACATGTTCACCTCTCTCTATTGGTCACTACTATGACACCAAGACACGCACCACTTGTCACAAAGAAATATTAGGACATATTCATATCGATGTAAAATTATGAAATATGTTCATATGAGAATTTACAAATGGGTCCCTAAAATTAACATCGAAGGACCCACTAAGACTTTCGTACCAAAGATTACATCTTCAACTTATGTTGTAAGTGTGTTCTTCTTCTCATGCTTGAAGCAAGTGGATTCTCGATAGCGGTTTGCACAGGACACATGACCAGAGATGCTACACTTTTTACAATATATCGATTAAGAAAGAAAGATATGACTCCTTAGGAAACAATTTGAAAGGATACAATATTGGAAGTGGTAATATTGGTTCTCCTTATTATCCTTATATTAAGAATGTTTATCCTATTACTAGTTTGAAACATAAACATCTTAGTATTAGTAATCTTGCGGGTAATAGCTATGGTATTAATTTTGTTAAACAATATTGCTACATATATGATAACTCAAATGGTATAGTAGTTTATTAAGACATAAGAGATGACAACATATACGACTATTATTTAGTTAAGAATACTAACCATGGTAATAGGTGCCTCATAGCAAAGAATAATGAGAGTTGGCTTTGGCATGTGAGACTAGGACATGCCAACATGGATACCATCTCTAGACTTACACCCAAGAAATTGGTGAGAAATCTCCCAAACATACCCATCAAGAAGGACCTAATTTTGGAGGAATGTGAAAAGAATAAGTTGACTAAATCATCTTTCAAGTCTATCAACATGGTGAGCACTACTAGACTACTTCATCTTATTTATATGGATTTATTTGGTCCTAGTAGTAGCTAGTCTTGGTGGTAAACTTGATGCTTTCATTTTCGTTGATGATTTTTCGAGATTTACTTGGGTTATTTTTCTTGTAGACAAAAAATACTTTTCGTGAGTTTGTTAATTTTTGCAAGTATGTTCAAAATGAGCAAGGATTTATAATCAACAAGAATAAAAGTGATATTCGAGGAGAATTTGCTAATTCTGATTTCAAATCTTTTTGTGCTAAAAATGGTTTTTGTCATTATATTGCTTGTCTTAGAACTCCACAACAAAAGGGTGTTATATGTAGATAAATAATATGACTTTAGGTGATATGGCTAGAGTTATGTTGAATCAATATAAACTACCTAAATATTTTTGGTGGAAGATGTCGATCCGACATGCTATGTTATTAATAGACTTTTGATTAGACCTAATTCAAAGAAAACTCATTATAAGCTTTGGTATGATAAATTCCCACCCATGAGTATTTTAAAGTTTTTGGATGCATATATTTTATATTGAAACCAATGATAACTTAGGCAAGTTTGATTAAAAAAATTCCAATAAAGATATATTTGTTGGTTACTCTATGCAAAGCAAAGGTTTTCATGTTTTCAACAAAAAGACTCTTGTGGTTGAAGAAACCATCAATATTTCTTTGAATGAACTTAATTCTTTCATCTATAGTACTCTTTGTGATGTATCAGCGTATCGGGAGCTAATCAAACTCCCTTCCACCAATTTCTTTGGGAGCTCTTCGTAGTCTCCTTGTGGGATAAGGCTTCGGCTGTTGAGGATCGCTTTGTGCTGACTCATTCACTACCTTTTTTAGCTTGAACGGATAAATAAAGGTCATCAAAGAGATCACTACAAGAATAAAGGCTTTTCTTGACGGGGAAAAAAACGTCAAGAAATGGGTATCTTGACGGTTGTAGATCCGTCAACTAGGCCAGAGTCAAGAAAAGTCTCCTCTTTTCTTGACGGTCACTGGCATGGCTTTTCTTGACAGTTTTTTTCCGTCATATTAAGTAATTTTCTTGACTGCTTTTAGCCGTCAAGATAGCAGTTTTAGAAACCGTCAACATAGGCAAAAAAATTTCTTGACTCCGGCCAAGATGACGGCCTTTAGCCGTCAATAAAAGCATTTTGTTTTGACGAACAAAATCCGTCATAAAAAAAACTATTCACGGCTATATTGTGCATGCCAAAATTCTGTCAAGAGAAGCATGCCAAAATTTCGTCAAGAATTATATAATATTAATCAACCACACATTATATCAATGCAGAAGCTACACACATCAAATTACTATAAAACCCAAATTTTATATTAACAAACTGTATTGTTCATACAACAAAAACTTCCAATACACATCCATAAAATATTCTTTACTTGTCCAACCACAACATAATCCAACCATAAAGTACGTATCCAACATCTGTTTTCCATACCACTTAAACATCCAAACCACAAACATCCATCACTTGTCACCACAATACATAATCCACCAACACTACAAAATGAAAAAAAAAATAGCAAACCATATCGGAGCACATCCCTCCATATCTACAACATTCCTCTATTCACAGCATGCAGCACCTTCATTTTTCAGCAAGTTCCTGAGAGAACAAGAACACAAAGTATCAATTGTTCACAAATATTTACATATATCTATAAGATACTGGGAATTATATAGGCTTGGTTACGACCAGCACAGTTCTGTGGATATTTTCATATGACTAGGATGCAACAGAGACGGGAAAATAAAGCTTTCATCACAAAACCTACAAGTGATCTATCAACAACACAGATGCCTGATACAAAAATGAGCTAATTCTCGATGCAGCAAGTCTAGAAAATTGGGAAGCGCAAGGACTGTGAGAAATCAGCCACATATTCTTATTTTCAAGATGATTTCATGGACCTTCTACGTTCAAGACACACAATAGCAATCAAATATTTATACTTAGTATTTGAAAATATAATATATTGATTTGGGAAAAAGAAGAGCAGTTAGATCTGATGTGTGAAGTTAAAACTAAATTCTCACCCTTTAGTACCATCAATAGGATCCAACACCCAGTGTCGGCCATGAGGACCCCCTTCAGTTCCACTATCAATGGCAACAAGCACATCTTCTTCGGATAAGGATATATTATATGTACCATCACTAGAAAGAGTATCATTTACAAGCTTAGTAATGCGTCTCAGTGTTTCTTAAGAACCGTCTTTCCGTAGGTCCCCTGAATCCTACATAAATACATCATAGAACATTCAGCTACAAAGTATTTCAGGTAACATGATAAGTATATGAATAGGTGATTTAGAACTCAAAGAACATTGCATATACCTCCTCGGCTACTAACGAAAAGGATTCAGAAGAAAGTTTCGTCTTCAGAACAAGACTGACCAGTGCTTGGGAACCTACATATTCAGGGAAAGAATGTTGTAGTGGAAGTACAGTAAACTGGGACTTTTTTGTCTACTTGTTAATGGGTATAATCCATAAGAAAGAATAGCAGAAAATAGATATTCGAGTACAGTGAAACTGTGCAAGTTATCCAAATTTTTTTTTAAGTTTCCACAATGAAGGTACTTGATGGATGACCTCTATATCTTTCTAAGATGGTGGACTATAACTTCCTGCAGAGAAGCAAGTTTCAGCTATTTCATTTCCAGCTCTGGGATAATGTATTGGCAACCCCGGCTACAATGTCCATTCAAGATTTTAATGGTTTTGCCAAGAATAGACCACATGTTCCATCTCCTTGCAGTCTTACGCTAAAGTGCTAGCATGTTGATATCGAAGTCGCCTTTGCAACATATCTTCATTAAGGTTTGACATGAAAGGATGTTGCAAGATTTCTTTCCTATCAAAACATGATATCTATACCAAGCATGTTAAGGGGTCTCCGAGAAGCATGATAAAGCTCAAAGTCCGGATTTACAAATGAGCCAGAGAACTCGGGGTAATAAACAACATCTCCAAGTTTCATTACTTGACTTTCCCTTGACATCCATGAAGTTCCAACTGCCAGTAAGATAAGTCCATAACAGAGACGTGTGAAGATATACAAAAGCCTTTTCCTATAACATATACCAATTTGGTGGGTATAACAGCATCTCTGAGTCCATTATCACTCTTCATGAAAGCCATGTTAAAGGTTGGCAGGTTTAAGAATAAATGCAAGTTCTTATAGTCCATGATGAGATTGGCCCAGTCGTTATGGTGAAACAATCTTAATGTCTTGCAATTCAATGGACATCTGACCAAGAATAAACCATTCCCTGTTGCATTCTAAATGTAAGGATGTGGAAGACGTTCACGGAGGAAAGGAAGCCATTTGCTCCACTGAAGACGCTGAGGTCAGCTCTCTATACATCCTTAATTAACATGAGTTAGAAAAGAGATGTAAAAAGTGGTCGACTCTAACATCAGACACATATGGTGAAAAAAATCTGAAAAGAAAAAGCACCTTTTGGGCTATGTTTAAAAAAGCAGGCACCTACAAACCCATCGACGCATAGGTGAAACTGCTTAAGAGGCCAGGATAACCATACCCCTTCTATATGCTATATTACCCTCGTAACACACTAAAGTTGGTATACTTAAGTTAATTGAAGATTATGTATCAGAACCCAAATTTTTGCCTAATTGCTAACTGATACTCAAAACCATTACCTGTGATAGTGCATAATCAGCTTGTTGCTTTGCATAGGAATGTAAGGAAAGCCATTCTAGCATAAATATAATAAAATATATTACAGATATAACATATTGAATGTAAGGAAAGCCATTCTAGCAATAAAAATAATAATGATCGAGTTCAGTAATTTTGAATGTATGTGTGAAAAACTAAGTTCAGTAATTTTGCAAATAACTCAGGTGGAGGCTAGATATAACATATTGAATGTAAGGAAAGCTAAGTTCAGTAATTTTGCTAAGTTCAGTAAAATAATAATAATCAGGTAGAGGCTAGATATAACATTACTATGCTTGATTCCGGTTTCCTACCATTTGTTATCTTGAAATATATATATAACCATCCTTTATATACTTCATGTTTTGTAAACAAATGTAATTAAGTGTGGGTGCAGCTGGTAAGTATACATTTTAACCAAGAGGCTCAAGTTCAATCCTCATTAGCCACATCATTATTTTTCTTAAAATTTTATTTGAAAACTGACCTCAACCCCCCCCACCCACACCACCTCGCCCGTCCCATCTCTATGACAAGTAGGCGAAGAGGGGTGCAAGCAAGCCAAAGTTTTTTATGGCCCACTTGTGAGTGAAATATGGGTGGGTAATTGAGGAAACAATGGGGGAGCGCTTAAGTGAGTATTTCTCAATGCATAACATAAATACTAATAAAGTCGCACAAACTCAAAATTGCCAGCCATACAAAATTGCACATTATGCAAGGTCAAAATGCACATAAAGAATAATGATTGTAATAATAGAAAAAACTTACAGTACCGTCGGTAGCAGCCTTGTTTGCTCGGTCCCACTTGGCCAGCTCCCATCGGGTTGGGGCCAGCCTCTACCTCGACGACGATGCCCTACCCGAGCTCTGCCAATAACCAAAAACTGATTATTATTATTTTTTGCAAATAACTCAATCATTAGCAAAATTACTGAACTTAGCCTCCACCCGAGCTCTGCCATTCTAGCCTCCACCAGAGCTCTGTATAGTAATGTAAGGAAAGCCATTCTAGCAATAAAATATAAAAAAATCATCAATAAAATATACTAAAATATATTACAGTTAAGGATTATACTTACAACAACTTAGCTTCCTATTGAAACACCTCTTTATAACTAAAAACAATGTTCAAACACAACAAACAAAATAATATAAAAGAAAATCAAAGGCAGATATAACATATTGATTACAAATAACTTAGAAAATCAGGCTAATACACAAGCACCCATACAAAATTGCATATAAGGAAAGCCATTCTAGCGTGAAGAACACATGATGGTCCATTAAGTATATAGTCATCCAAAGGCCAAGCTAAAATTTTATGTCATTTAACCAAGCCAATCTAGGCAGATGAACTTGGATGGTCTATAGAATAGACTCCTAGATTTTTTTAACAGACAAATGGAATCTTTGGCATCTGATCCCTCTTTGCATCATTCAGGAAATGGGGCTGAAGCAAGAGCAGTATACTTTGATTTGTGACAGTCAGAGTGTTATTCACCTTGTGAAGAACCAGACATTTTATAGTCGGTCCAAGCACATCGAGACTCGGTATCATTGGATACGGGATATGGTTGAGAAGAAGGATGCGGCGCTTGAGAAGGTTCATACTGATGACAATGGAGCAGACATGCTCACGAAGGTTCTATCAAGGGGGAAGTTTGAGTACTGCAAGCAGATCGTCGGGATGACGACCTCCTCCACCTAGTTATGAAGGGGAGATTTGTTGGAGTGGGTGGGGTTCCCAACCTATGTGGAGAAGACCCCGGAGTGAGATGAGCGCCGTCTGTGTGTCAGAGAAGCTCGGTGAGGTGATAAAGCCAGTCGGTGATGACGAAGAAGCTCGAAAACTGCCAGAGGAGCTGCTAGAGAGAGAGGGGCAGAGTTCGGGCCGAACTCTGCCCCAGGGGAGGGTTCTGGCCGAACTCTGCCTTCCTGTTCCAGAACCTTGCTGGAAGCAGAACAAAAAGTTCTGGCCGAACTCTGTGCCAGGACAGAGTTCTGGCCGAACTCTGTGTGTTGGGGCTGAAGCGTTTTTCAGGATGATTTAATCACCGTTGGATCGTATCCTACGGTCCAGGTTTTGCTGCGGATTAGGGGGTTTATACATGGTTATTTCTAACCCTAATCACAACACAACATTGAAGAATAAGAGAGAAAAAAGAGACAAGAGTTCCATTGCAACTTTGGGAGAGGAGATGGAGGATTAAAGGCCAATTTCGAAGGAGGATCATGTTCGGGTAATATCTACTCGTCGTCCTTATTCTTTGTAGCTTTGTAATCATTATTCTTGCTCCTAAGTGTTGTGGGGATCCGATTTGGATCAGGAGAAGTTTGTAGAGGGTGTACTCCTTTATTTCATTAGTGAAGGCTTCTCAGGGTTGGACTCCGATCGTCTCATAGTTTTTCCCGCAAGGGTTTTCCACATCAAAAGTTCTCTGTGTCTGAGTGGTTTGTTTTGGTGTTTTGGTTCGTGCGTTGTTTTGCTCGGTTCTCTCGCAGGTACTCTCTAGTTTGGAGAAAGATTTCCGCGTTTCTTTTCTAACAAAGTTGTATCAAAACTAGGTTTTGGAATTCAGAAGGGTGTCAGGAGTTGACAGGAAAACTAGAGAGGAGAGATGGACGTGAAGCTAGTGCGTATGGTGAACCTAAACGACACCAACTATAATTATTGGCGGAGCAAGTTAAAAGATTTGTTGTTTGTCAAGAAGCTGTATCTGCCCGTATTTACATTCGAGAAGCCCAGTGATAAATTCGAGGAGGACTGGAAATTCGAGCATATACAGGTGTGCGGATATATCAGGAAGTTCATTGACGAGAACGTGTACAACCACGTTGCCAATATTGAGCATGTGAAGACGTTATAGGATAAGCTGAAATCTTTGCACGCGAAGAAGACCGGGGTAAACAAGTTGTTCCTGATCCAAACGATGATGGGTCTGCGGTACAAAGATGGAGCGTCTATTACGGATCACTTGAGTGATTTCCTGGGCGTGGTTGACCAGCTGTCTTTGATGGGAGTCAAGTTCGACGACGAGGTTCAGGGACTATGGCTGCTATATACATTGCCAGACTCGTGGGAGACCGTACGAGTATCTATGATCGCTTCTGCTCCAGAGGGCGTGGTCAGTCTGGAGTTTGCCAAGAGCGGGATGCTGAATGAAGAGATGCGGAGACGTTCTCAGGGAACTTTATCCACATCCCACCACTCAGAGGTATTGGTTTCAGAGAGCCGTGGAAGGGATAAAGCAGGGGT
Source organism: Iris pallida (assembly GCA_029216955.1). NCBI lineage: Eukaryota > Viridiplantae > Streptophyta > Magnoliopsida > Asparagales > Iridaceae > Iris > Iris pallida. The sequence continues at coordinate 33,840 of JANAVB010042935.1, forward strand.
CCAGGTGGTGGCAGAGATAAGAGCATGGGAAGTCCAAGGGTCGATACGAGGATTCGAAGTGTTACCATTGTGGCAAGAAGGGCCACATTAAGCAGAACTATTTCGCTTGAAAGAGAGAGAAAAGGGCGACAAGGGGAAGCAAGACGAGAACACTACAGCGGCGACCTCGATACATGGAGGCGATGTCATCGTCGTAGGTGATGAGGTTATCACAAACCTCGCCTGCGATGATAATTCTTGGCTGGTGGACTCAGGAGCTTCGACGTATGTATCTCACAATAGGGCACTATTTTCTACTTACACGACAGGCGACTGTAGAGTATTAAAGATGGGCAATAGAGATGTATCAAAGGTGGTTGCCGTTGGAGATATGCATTTGAGAACGAAGACGGGTGCAGTTCTTGTTCTCAAAGATGTTCGTCATGTCCCTGATATCCGTTTCAACCTGGTGTCGGTTGGAAGGTTGGATGACGAGGGATTCTTCAGTCTCTTCGGAATAGTCAGTAGAAGCTTTCCAGTGGTTCGATGGTGATTGCCAGAGGAAGCAAAAAGTTCGATATCTACTATATGGAGGGGAGCACACTGGGGGTACATGAGGTGAACGCAGTCAGTGATGCGTCTACCGAGTTGTGGTACAGGCGGCTCGGCCATAGCAGCGAGAAGGGGATGAGCTACTTGGTAAACAGGAAGGTGATTCCAGGGCTAAAGTCTACAAGTTGGAGAAGTACACGCACTGCTTAGCTGGGAAGCAAAATAGGGTATCTTTCCAAAGTCACCCAAGTTCAAGGAAGCGGGCGTTGCTCGAGTTGATTCACTCGGATGTCTGCGGTCCTATGAAGGTAAAATCTATTGGTGGTGCTTCTTACTTTGTAACTTTTATTGATGACTGTACCAGAAAGGTTGGGTCTATGCCTTAAAGACCAAGGATCAGGTGCTGCCTACTTTCAAAGATTTTTAGGCCTCTGTTGAAAGAGAGACGGGCAAGAAGTTATTGTGTGTTCGGTCCGACAACGGCAACGAATACATCGGTCCCTTGATGCTTATTACAGAGAGCAAGGGATACGACACCAGAAGACTCCGTCCAAGACACCTCAGCTCAATGGTGTAGCGGAGCGCATGAATAGGACACTGATGGAGAGGGTGCAGTGTTTGCTGTCAGAAGCAAACTTGCCGGGGAGTTATTGGGGTGAGGCTCTTCTCACAGCTGCTTATGTTATTAATTTATCTTCTAGTGCTCCTTTGCAGGGTGATGTGCCTGACAAAGTATGGTACGACAAAGAGCCGTCATACAATAACCTGCGAGTGTTTGGCTGTAAGGCCTTCGTGCATGTACCGAAGGACGAGAGGTCCAAACTTGAGCCGAAGACGAGGCGATACGTCTTTGTCGGCTATGGTCAGGATGAGTTTGGCTATAGACTCTACGACCCGATGGGGAAAAAGCTCTACAGAAGCAGAGATGTGGTATTCATCGAGGATCAGACCATGACCAACACTCAGGACTCCGAGACGCCTTCTGAGGCTGAGGAATTGTCTGAGTTAGGGTCATTTCGCTTCAATCAGTTTCCAGAGGACATCGCAGAGGATCCAATTATGGGGGAGCTAGTACATGGGGTTGTTTCCAACCTTGATCATCAGCCTACTGATGGTGGTCAGGGTGTCCCTTAGGAGGATGAGCATGCCGGGGAGGCAGTTCCTGAAGGAGAGGAGGCTGTTGGTATACAGCCAGCACCAGTGGCTCCACTAAGAAGGAGCGACAGAGATCGTCGACCATCTATGAGATACTCAACGGATGAGTATGTGTTATTGACTGACGGGAGAGAGCCCGAAAGTTTTGTAGAGGCTATGAAAGACGAACACAGACAGGAGTGGATGGAGGCTATGCAGGAGGAGATGAGTTTCTTACATGCCAATTCCACTTATGAGCTGGTGCGGTTGCCAAATGGCAAGAAGGCTTTGAAGAATCGATGGGTATTTAGAGTGAAGCAGACGGATGATGCTACTCGCCCTCGATACAAAGCGAGGCTGGTAGTTAAAGGCTACGGTCAACGGAAAGGCATAGATTATGATAAGATCTTTTCGCCTGTCGTCAAGCATTCGTCTATTCGGGTGGTGCTAGCATTGGCAGCCAGTCTCGACTTAGAGGTCGAGCAAATGGACACGAAGATGGCATTCCTCCACTGTGATCTTAAGGAGGAGTTATACATGGAGCAGCCAGAGGGATTCTGTGAGAAGGGCAAGTCACATTTGGTCTGGCGGTTGAGAAAGAGCTTGTATGGTCTGAAGCAGGCTCCGAAGCAGTGGTACAGGAAGTTCGAGTCGTTATGGGGGAGCATGGTTATGCACGGACGACGTCGGATCACTGTATATTTATGAGGTATTTGTCGATGATAATTTTATTATTTTATTGCTCTATGTAGATGATATGCTATTAGTGGGTCAGAATGCCACTAGGATAGCGAAGTTGAAGCGCCAACTGGGCGCAGCCTTCTATATGAAGGATTTGGCCGCATTAAGACTATTCTTGGGATGGAGATCAGCCGAGAGAGAGAGAGTCCAAGCTGCTACACTTATCCCAAAAGAAGTACATTCACCGGGTACTTCAGTATTTCGGTATGGATGGGTCGAAGAAAGTGAGTTGCCCCCTTGCGGCTCACTTTAATTTCACTGAGAAGCAGTGTCCATCTACCGAGGATGAAAAGGAAGATATGGAGCGGTTCCATATGTTTCAGCTGTGGGGAGCCTTATGTATGCTATGGTGTGTACAAGGCCAGACATCGCTCATGTAGTTGGCACGGTTAGAAGGTATCTTTCAAATCCTGGAAGGGTACATTGGAGTGCGGTCAAGTGGATTCTATGATATCTTCAGGGCACTGCCAATTGGAGACTTTCTTTTGGTGGTGACAAGCCAAAGCTGGTTGGGTATATCGACGCTGATATGGCTAGAGATGTAGATACGAGACGATTGACTTCGAGCTATGTGATGATGTTTGCCGGAGGAGCGCTATCGTGGCAGTCACGGTTGCAGAAGTGTATTGCCTTGTCGACAATGGAGGCGGAATACATTACGGTGACGGAGGCTTGCAAGGAGCTGATGTGGATGAAGAAGCTGTTATAGGAAATAGGGCTGAAGCAAGAGCAGTATACTTTGATTTGTGACAGTCAGAGTGCTATTCACCTTATGAAGAACCAGACATTTTATAGTCGGTCCAAGCATATCGAGACTCGGTATCATTGGATACGGGATGTGGTTGAGAAGAAGGATGCAGCGCTTGAGAAGGTTCATACTGATGATAATGGAGCGGACATGCTCACGAAGGTTCTACCAAGGGGGAAGTTTGAGTACTGCAAGCAGATCGTCGGGATGACGACCTCCTCCACCTAGTTGTGAAGGGGGAGATTTGTTGGAGTGGGTGGGGTTCCCAACCTATGTGGAGAAGACCCCGGAGTGCGACGAGCGTCGTCTATGTGTCAGAGAAGCTCGGGGATGACGAGGCCAGTCGGTGATGACGAAGAAGCTCGGGAGCTGCCAGAGGAGCTGCTATAGAGAGAGGGGCAGAGTTCGGCTAGAGAGAGAGAGGCAGAGTTCGGAGGGGCAGAGTTCGGCTAGAGAGAGAGGGGCAGAGTTCGGGCCGAACTCTGCCCCTTGGGAGAGTTCTGGCCGAACTCTGCCTTCCTGTTCCAGAACCTTGCTGGAAGCAGAACACAGAGTTCTGGCCGAACTCTGTGCCATGACAGAGTTCTGGCCGAACTCTGTGTGTCGGGGCTGAAGCATTTTTCAGGGTGATTTAATCACCGTTGGATCGTATCCGACGGTCCAAGTTTTGCGACGGATTAGAGGGTTTATACATGGTTATTCCTAACCCTAATCACAACAAAACATTGAAGAACAAGAGAGAAAAAGTGGCAAGAGTGCCATTGCAACTTTGGGAGAGAAGAAGGAGGATTGAAGGCCAATTTCGAAGGAGGATCGTGTTCGGTAATATCTACTCGTCGTCCTTGTTCTTCGTAGCTTTGTAAACATTATTCTTGCTCCAAAGTGTTGTGGGAATCCGATTTGGATCGGGAGAAGTTTGTAGAGGGTGTACTCCTTTATTTCATTAGTGAAGGCTTCTCAGGATTGGACTCCGATCGTCCCGTGGTTTTTCCCGTAAGGGTTTTCCACGTCAAAAGTTCTCTATGTCTGTGTGGTTTGTTTTGGTGTTTTGGTTCGTACGTTGTTTTGCTCGGTTCTCTCGCAGGTACTCTCTAGTTTGGGAAAAGGTTTCCGCGTTTCTTTTCCAACAAGTTAGAGATGTGAATCAGTTAGAGATGAACCTGAGTTGTAAGCCTAACTCTATTAGGTAAATATTTACCCAAACGGATCGCATTGAGAAAGTGTAATGGAATCAGTTAGAGAGGAACCTGTTGCCACTACAAGAAATTGTGTTTTTAGCAACATATTTTAGCGACATAGGGTCCTTTATGTCTCCAAAAGCTATTTTTTACATGTATTGGCGACATGAGTTTTCTTATGTCGCAAAATTCACACAAATTTCAATAGGGGAAACGAAATATTAGTCCCGCCAAAAATTCTCTACATATCGCGACATCCACATGTCGCCGAAAGGCACTATACGTTCGGCGACATGTATCATATGTCGCAGAAAGTCACAATATATTCTGTGACATGTCTCTATGTAGGGAAATTCATTTATAATTTTTAATTAAATAATAACCTAAAAACATCAAAGAAACCCTCGAAACAAAAAAACTGACCACATTGTTTTGGGTTTTTCTCTCACACCAACAGGGTTCCCTCTTGCGCGAACGCCAGGTTCTCTCTTGCATGCAAGCTGGTTCTCTACGATCACGAGGTTATTCGAAACTTCCCTCCTCCATCGTGACCTTCCCTCCTCCATCATGAGATTCAAAACTTCTTCCCATTCATAGTGAGTTTCTTCCCCTAATATTCATAGTATGTTGATTTTGTTAGGGTTGAGGATATGATTGGTACTTGATTGCATCTGCTTCAATTTTGTTATGATTTGATTTTATTAGGGTTTCTCTCTCTCTAATTTGATTTTGTTAGGTTTGATTTAGGGTAGTATAATAGTGGACAAATTAGGGTTTCTCATGTGTCTATGTCCACCATAGGCTAGCGTGTATTGATAAATATTCGCATGAGAGTTCAGATCTTTAATTGCGGACATGTGACTTGATGATTAGTTCCTATTGTGTAATTGCTTCGAGAAAAGATGAAGGAAAGCCTTGTCAGTCCTGTTACACGTAAGAGTTTCTAGTTTATATACATTTTTGTTCAGCAATCTCCTTGTAACAAAATTTATGTGATAATGTAAGCTCCAGAAGTTCATATAATCTTTTACATAAATGTGAGGAATTTTCTATATGAATTTTATAAAATGTTTAGAAGTCTATCTCAACAAAATTGGTTGGTAATGTCATAATCAAGCATTGTTTGCTCTTTTAAGTGCCTGATTTCAAGTTTTTTTTTTATTTTACAAAGATCAAGAAAGCACATCCATTTCATTTAAAATGATAGCATAACTATACATCAAGTTGGTATTCTCCCTCATCGAACATTATGTCATAAATCTTGTGCATCTATCTAACATGTTCAAATAAGAAGAGGAGAGTGGATCATTATTGGTTCTCTTATTATAAATTATGTGGTTAGACAGATTCAACTATGCATATAATCGAAAATAGTTGTAATGCCAATTTATTGTTGTATAATTTAGATTGTAACTGTGTTTTATCATCCATTCTTCATAAGTTTTGTAAGAAGAATTGATTTGTAGCGTTACTGAGCATAAGGACATAGCTCTTGCATGTGATTCCTTTCAGTATACTACAAGAAAATATAAGTCCTATAAGTCTTATGTGCATCATTAGGTTTAAAGTTACACTCTTTCTAGCTCTTATTCTGTCATTTCAGTTATACTGTATGTTTGGAGGGGGGAATTTGCAGATAGATCGAGTGGATTATGTCTTCAAATATGCTTTCAAGCTATCGAAGGTTGTTGTACATTGTTTATTATTATTTTTTGATATGTTTAATATATAGATTACTGGATTTTTTTTAATGTTCTTAGGATGCAAATTCTGTTTTGACTGCTATCAACATTATACAGTTTGTAATTATTCTCTTTCTATTTTTATCTAGATAATATATTGATATTTTTGTCTATTTCTGCATGTGTAATCGATGTCCCTTGAGTGGGGTCATTGGGGTAAGTCAATAACTGCTTAGAAATATGTTCTCCAAGTGCATTTTATTATCAGAAACACATACACTTGTTTGAGATAATAATACACTTATAGCACTTAATTTTATTGGGTCGAGAGGTATCCATAACGTTGAGATGATGTCTACTTGTTTTGCGAAGATCAAGAGTCAAGCCTCATCTTGTTGAAGATTAGAAATGGAAACCTTAAGTTTCAATGTGTATGAAGTTGGATGGTTTATGAATTGCCTGGTTTATTAACATCTTGTGACATCCTTTTCTTTAGACATGTTTATGTGCTAATATAATTTGCCTTGTCTTCTTAAGTCACATTATGTTTCTTTAGACATATTTTGTGTGAAATATAATTTTATCTTTAAACTATGACTATTTGCATGTATTACTGCTCACTTATTGTTGAACTTTTTGAGTTGTCGCTTTCTGTTCTCCTAGTATGTTGAAGGTTTCTCATACTTTGGTATGGACTGATTTTTTTTCCAATGTTCCATGTATCGGTGCGTTCCATAGTAATTTTGATTTCCACTGCCATTGATCTGTAGGTTATGTACTATCATGCTCCCAATTCCTCCCATCTTGCCAACTCTCTGGAAAGCAACCTCTAATATGGTGCACATGATTAAAGGGCATACTTCTATATTATACTTATTAATGAGCTATGAGGTTATAGATGGCTGGCCAAATTTGGTATAACTACATCATTTCTATCATGCAATTGAAACTATGCCGAGTGGCTATTTGTATATTTTTATTACATAGTTTCATGCCTACTTCTGACTTGTTTTGATGTTTCTACTCTAGTAATGTTTTTCACTTTTAGAGACTATCCATCCCGTAAATACATTAAACTGTTGTGTAGTAAAAAAGAAAGTAACTCATTCTAGAAATTTAGTTTGATAATACTTTAGATAATAAGTAATATGTATAAAAAGTAAAATCATCGACCTCTAATACAAGATTATGGTAATATATCCAAATTATATAGGTTGTTATGTAACTAGAGATTTACATAGACTAATAATGTAATAATAGATATGGATGTTAGGGTGAGGTTTGTCCTGATTATCAAGTTATATAGGTTGTTATGTAGCAAACCAAATAAGTTCCTTTGTGTACTTATATTAACCATCTCAGCTGCTACCACATTGCCGATCAAGGGAGATTAGAGAGAACTTGATTTGGAGAGATCAAGAGGGAGAACTTGAGTTTTGTATGCTTAGCTCCGCATAAGCATGGAGCTTTTGGCTTTTTACTTCTCAAAGCTAGCCTTCAAGGCTATTTATAGCATGTATTTCGTTAGATGGTTGAAATGAGCATTTGACTCTCATGGCTCCATCTGGTTCTTGTACGTCCATATATAAACTTTTTTAAGTGCCAACACCGCACCCAATGATGAGCAGAGTGGTAAGAGTAGCCCATCTTTATGCCCATTATTTTTTTTAGTTTGATATTTAGCTTTTAGATGTTGGAAACAAAACCATCACATGTGAATATGGTCTTAATCTATATGTAGATATTAGAGTTGCTTTGACTCTTCTGAACCCCATGTAACAACATCTGTGTCACATTTTAAGTTAGAATCATACCTGCAAATAGTATAAACTTCGTAGAGTCTAGAAGGAACATGATTTGGATATCATTTTTAAGTTGATGAAAGTCGAACTTGTATGCCTAACAACTCCTTTGGCTTACTTTGGGGATTGTTTTTGTTCTTTTGCTTTGATTTTGGTAGCTAGTGTGCTGAAAAGTATTTCAAGCACTAGAAGTGCTGAGCTGCTGCTTCAAGGGATAGGATGAGCTATTTGGGCATTGCCTCTTCTACAGGTAGCTTATATTAAATGTTTGTGTGTGTGGAAGTGTAGCAGAACTTGGTAACCTAAGTAGGAATAGTGTAGCAGAACTTGGTAATGCAGCATGTTGATCACTCTGCTGGGGTTTTAATAATTTGTTTGTTACAAGGGCTTCTCCCTTATGAAACATATGAGCGCCTTCAGGCTTGAGAAGCCCTTCTGCATCCTTCCTTTACCAGGAGGGATGCTAGAAGATAGCATCATCCCATGTAACTTCAATATTGAAGAGTATGTCTGGTAGGCTATACCAATGGATAAATAAACTTGCTGACTTCTAGTAGCTTTCATTCGATTGGTTCAAGCAATTTCAGCATTATTGTTGTACTTAAGACCTTGGACCAAACATGACTATGTACATCACCAATACTAGTAGGTTTCATTCGGTAGGTTTTAGTAGTTTTCAGATGAGATGGATCCTATCATATCTATTAGTATCATGATTGATGGACACTGTTACCATTTCTGTAAATTAGCTACCAGCAAAAAGCCATAGAGTATCCAACCTGAATCCTTTGGATTTAGCATATTTTTTTATATATAGTTGTTCCTGGTAAAAGTTCATTAGTAAATGCTTTGTTTATATATACATAATTTCACTTCTAAGGATACAGTGTTCTGCATGTACTTGTCTAGGCTGAACTGGATGAACTTCCATCTCTATAAAGGACACCTTAGCTAACGGAGTAAAACTTTCACTTAGTGAGCAAACTTTAGCTACTATTATTAATTCTGGTTAATTTCTAGTATTTGCTTCGTATTTTATTGATTCCTTGGTTCCAGTGCTATATGTAGAATGTAATGTCAAATACTATCAGTGTGAAGATACGAGATGTGTTGAATGCAAATGCTTCAGATTCCTTAACAAGTTTGGTGTTCCCAGTCATATGACCGATATCTGAAGCATTTACCTATTTTATCGTGTTTCAAATCAGCTCGGCTAAATTATAATCTGATATGGCCAACATGCATTGATTTTGGCTCATTTCTTAAAACTTGGGTTAAATTGGTGTTAGTCTGACCAATAGCAGACAACAAACCCGAGACACTGGAAACTGACTACTATCTATATGGTGACTTTAGAATGCTCAGATGGTTGCCAATATAATGCAATTAGCTTGAAATTTTACATGTAAAGGCCAGAGCTAATATGCTGAGTACAGGTTAGTAAAAGACTTGTGTATCATAAAGGTTGGTGTAGCTAACTTTAACATGTTGGACACTAAATTAATGTTGTTACAGCAAATGTTGGTTTTGATTGTCCTTTACTCTTTATTAAATGTGTATGCGTTATGCTCTTTTTCTTCATTTATGATAACAATTTGATGCCTCCTAATTTTCTTCTAAGAAGATGGTTGGGAGAGCCGCTGGGTTAAATCAGACTGGAAAAGGATTAAGAGAAAGGCTGGTTCTTTTAAGCATACAGCAGGAAAATATGCCGGAGACCCGGATGACAAAGGCATGTATCATATGGCATTTCTTATTGATTTCTACTGCTCGTAGGAGTTTGGGCTCACAAAACCTAGACACGGTTTGCTCGTGACTTTGTAATGTCTGCATGCTAATTAAATTTGCTTGTTCTCTTGTTAGTAATTTGGTGGTTGATTTAGATATACTTATCCACGTACTTCTGAAATTGGTACCAGCCATTCAAATGTATCCAGATGCCAAGCATTATGCCATATATGCAAAAATTCCAAAATTTAGTAACAAGGACAGGACATTGGTGGTGCAAGTATTCTGTAAAATTTGAACAGTCCCTTGAATGTGGTGGTTGTTACATAAAGCTTATGTCGACTAGGTCAATCAGAAGAAATTTGGCGGTGATACTCTATACAGGTTAGTTATAATTATTTTCAAAATTGTGATAAATATGCTCTCTCTATATTAAAGCTTAATCAATTGAAATATTCATTGATTACCTTTACCTTATGCCCTCCTCTTTTTTCTTCCCTTTTCCCTGGGTAATCGAAAGAAAATTAAGGATGTAAGCTTATGCATGGCAGAAATCCTGCCTTCCTTTTGAACCACGCTAAGATGTTGGGATGAGTTTTCAATGACTATAATTTACCAATAAACCCATTTTTTCCTTCTTAAGCTTACTTTTCCGAAACATATCTCATTTTCCACTTGCAATAAAAAAAAAAACTATCCAGGTTTTCTTTGCTTTTCCTTTCTTTCAAACCAAACATGACATTAATCTTATGGGGGACTATGTTGTTTGACTCCTTTATGTAATTAGAGGTCCTTCTTTTTTTACATATACAACCTTTATCAGTATATGAGCAATATTAATTACTCTATTACAAGGCTTCTTTGGCAAGTTATCTAGGAAGGGTACAAACACGGCCTTATACTGAATAGGTTCAAGTTCTCTACTATATGGCCAGAAGATATTATATTCAAGTACATCTTTGTTTTTTTTTCGTCTCTATAAGCATAAGCTTGTGAGGAGGTTCTCTTTTTTAGACGGTAAAATGAAACTATAACATGTTAAGGAACATCTCTTTCTCTTAGTATGCAAATCAAATATTGATTGAATATTCAATATAATTTGTCTAACACTATCTTTGAAATTGTCTTCTGCAGTTCTTTATGCATTTTTTGGGCTGTGGTTGCTATACTGCTTGGAGATCTGATCTAAAAGGGCTCACAGAAGAAGGAAATGGAGGAAGTATGTGTTCTCTTCATTGCTTATCAAATTTCCAATTTGTTTTTCATGGTGTTAAGTTCCTTTGATGTTGTATTACTTGCTGACCAATCGCTAACCAATCAAAATGTATAACTGCCAGTGTGTGGCTTTTTTCTTATCTCACTTTATTGATATAAATATGTTTGCTAGACAACTCTTCCCATATGAAATCTTCTTGTTATCAGCCCCGTTTGACAAAAAAGTATGTTCGGTGGTATATTGTTGGTTATTATTATTGTAGATTATTTTCCGTTATCAGAAGTCCTTCCAGATTGTCAACATCAGCTAAATTTTGGCAAAGAAGCATGTAGAGTAAATGTAAAGGATGTTCTACTTTCTGCTTTCTTAGTAGTTGATCTATAAGTCAATGAAAAGAACTGGATATGCTTCAGCTAGAACAATATTTGTTCAGAATTCATCACTTTTGTCTCTATTCATCACTTAATGCTCCAGTTACCTTACTTTTAATCCATATGCAATTTCCTTACTCTTCAAATGTGCTATTTTCTTATCTGATACTCTATTTGGCATACGATAAGGTGAAAAACTTCTTTGAGATATATACCTGTTATGATCAGTTTTTTTTTTCTAGAGCACCTTGTTTTATTAATCTTTGTTTTATTAACTTCAGGTTTCTGCTATTGTCTGTTGCTTGTCAATGAAGGTCCACATGCCTTGGACGCAGGTTGATTAACTATAGTTATTTTGAGTTTGAAATAGACTGAATCAGTTATGGGCATAAAATTACTTTCTTTTGGTATATATATATATATATATATATATATATATATATATATATATATATATATCTATATATATATTATATATTTTTTTTTATATATATATATATATCTATTATATATAATATATTTGTTTTGTTTTACTTACATTTTTTTTGTTTTTTGTTTTGTTTGCAGGATCAAATAGACACATTGACAAAAGCTAATTTTGGGGGAAGACATTCATATCATGAGATCTATTATAGCTAGGCTATTTTTTTGGGAAGTCAATCAAATATTCATGTGTTATGCCTATATTATAATTGTCTAATTTGAATACAGTACGTTTGTGAAATACATTTTTTTAGTATATGGGCACTTGAAGTTGTTAAAATATTGCATTATGGATTATTTTGTAAAGAGATGTTAAAGACATTATATTAGATTCATGATTTATTCACGTAACTTGTTGCTCTTTATTCTCAAGTTCTTTGAATAATTTTTTAATGTTTTAAAGTTATTTTCAAAACAATTTCTTTAAATTTATCTTGGAAAATATAAGCGAAAATAAAAATTAATATAAAAAATATGAATTAGCTTATGTGAAATCAAAATGTACAGCAAAAAACGTATTTATATTTGGCTATATTAGCTTTTGCGACATCAAATTGTGTAGCCAGAAGTGTATTTATATTTGGCTACATTAGCTTTCGCGACATCAAATTGTGTAGCAGAAAGTATTTTCTATAATAAGTAAAATAAATAAATTAGGCTTTTGGCGACATGTGTCATGTTGCCAATGTATGACCTTTCCGCGACACATAAGGCACATGTCGTCAAAGGTTTTTTTAGAATCTAAAATATGTTATGTCGCCAAAAGGTACTACATTCTGCGACATGTTGATTTCATGTCGCCAAATACTTTTCCTGACAAGGCTACCGCGACATATGTGCAACATAGCCAAATATGTCGCAGAAACCCTTTGGCGACATAATATAACGTTTCGCAACATATTGCTTATGTTGCTGAAAATGCATTTTCTTGTAGCTGAGATATTGAAGAGTTAGGTTTATAACTCTATCAGGTAAAATTCACCCAAACGGATCGCAATGAGCAAGCATAGATGACATTCCAAAATTTTCCCAGCATAGCTCTTCTGAAACATTTGAGCAAAAGCTTTATTCTCTGCTTTTTGTAGCTTCAGGTCACCAAACCTATAAATCACCAAACCTATAATCAATATCCCCCATATACCAAATAATTAAAAAGGTAAAAGAAAATACATATTAAAATAATACAGACGTACTCACCGAGTATAAAGTCGGTTCAAGATGTGAATCGTCCACTTCTTAACTTTCCACCAGCCCCAAGATTTCCTAAGATCAGGATCTATTGGTTGACCTTCTAAAGGGACATGTCTTTCCAACATCTTCAAATATGCTTAAGATCAGAGCACATACTTGGGAGCAAGAAAGAACGGGACATGCTCATTTCGGAACGTCGGGTGTGGAATACCTGGCAAAAAAATTAGAGCAGGCTCGTGGCTCTCGCTTGGAAGCAAGTGACGCCGGCGACGGCGAGGGACTTCTAGGTGTGTACCACGGCGAAGGCAATCCATTAGAGGTTGTTGGTGCTCGTCCACGTTACCGGAGATGACAACACATGGTTACGAAATCAGGAAATAGAATTAGAGATCAAATCATTCAAATGGAACCATAATTCTAATATGAAATAAATCAGAGATCAAATCAAATCGTGTAGGCTCTCTAGAAGAGGAACCATGAAATAAAATCAGAGATCAAATCATTCAAATGGAACCATAACCCTAACTCAACCAATCGAACTTCAAGTAACCACATCAATCTTTTCTTCTCCACCTCCAGATTATACCAAGTCGAATCAACATCAGTAAACCCCTAAAATTAGGTTATTGAAAATGGGAAAGAGAGGGAGAGAAACATTTTCACTGACCTGACCGTCGTGAGTCCAGGACTTGAGGCGAGAGATAATGGTCACGACGGTGAAGGTCCTAGTACGTACGAACTCGGAGTTCCCGAAAGCGTGCTCGAGCAAGAGTCGCCGGAGTTGTCCATGGGGAAAACTAGGGTTAGGATTTCTCTCTTACGGAGGAGAAAAAGGAGCTTGAGAGAATATTTAGAGAAAAGGAGAGGGGGGCTCTCTCTTAGGAGGGAGATAGAGAGAGGAAAGGAAGGGACGATCGGGAGAAAGTTTGCTGGGTTCCTCGATTAAAAAACCATAACCGTCAACAAATATAAAAGCTTTGAAAAATTACTAAAATGGCAGCTGAAAAATCCCGCCAAGTTTTTCACACATACATTAGTTGACAGTTACCACCAAACCGTCAATAAATAAATTGATGTTTCTTGACGGATCAAATAAAATCGTCAACTATTATGCTATAAAATTGCTAAATTAACATAAAATGGGTCATTTCTTGACGTAAGACTAATACCGTCAAGATAACCCAATTCCTTGACTGTTTTTCATGAGCGACGAGAAATAAACCGTCAAGAATGGCCATTTTTCTTGTAGTGTGATGAATCTAGTGGCTTGGAAAATTCTCTCGGAGGTAAGGATGTTCCTTTTCCTACTTTTGAAGAAGAGGTCACATTATCAAATATTTCACTAACCATCGACACTGTTACTGATAGCTTACAAAAGAAATAGAGGTTTTTTACTCATCGCACAAAAGATCTAATCATTTGTAATCCTTCTATCGGGGTAATAACTCGCTCTTCCATTATATATATGAATGTGCATTGCTTTTATTTCTCAAATGGAACCTAAAAATGTTAAAGATGCTTTTAATGATGAATTTTGGATACTTACTATGCAAGAGGAATTGAATTAATTTGAGAAAAAACAAGTTTGAGACTTAGTCTATTGGCCCAGTAACTATCCTATTGTTGGGACAAAATAGGTTTATTTGCATAAGCTTAATGAAGATGTTTTTAAGACACGTAACAAAGCGCATCTTATTGCAAGGTTTAAATCAAAAATAAAGAATAGATTATGGAGAAACATATGCACCGGTTGCACATTTAGAATTAATTCGTATGCTTTATGCTTTCGCATGTTTAATAATTTTAAGTTTTTAGTGCATCTTAAGTGTTTTTATCAAGTAAGAAGTTTATGATGAACAACCTCCTAGTTTTGAAGATGTTCATTTCCAAATCATGTTTTCAAACTTCTTTATAAGGCTTTTTACTATCTCAAAGGAGCTCTACATGCTTGGTATGAGCGCCATAAGTCTTTCTTGATTTATCACGGTTTTACAAAGGCAAAGTTGACACTACTCTTTTCGTAAAATCTCACAATGACACCTTGTTTTTAATACTAATATATATATTTATGATATCATTTTTGACTCTACTAGTAGGTTGCTTTATGAGAAATTTTCTCAATGCATGTATCACAAATTTGAAAACGAGTATAATGGGTGAAGTCGTCTTCTTTCTTGGCCTTCAAATAAAGCAAAGCCCCCAAGGTCCTTCATTAATCAAGCCAATTATACCAAGGATTGCCTCAAGTGCTTTGAAATAGAAAACTCTAAATCAATTGGGACTCTTATGGTTACATAACAAAGCTTGATACAATGAACATGTCAAGTCGGTTAATAACCGCAAGTACAATATATGATTGCTAGCTTGCTCTATTTTGCTCTTAGTCATCTGTTTAGTTTTTGCATGTGTGCACGATTCCAAGCAAATCCAAGGATCTCACTTATGTACCGACAAGTGTATCTTTCAATATCTTAAGGGTACATTGAACATTGGATTTTGGTATCCTAAATCCCATACTTTTAAATATTGGGATATACGGATATAGATTTTGCCGAATGCAAAGTTGACGAGAGAAGTAATACCGACACATGATAATTTATTGGAATATCCTTGGTCGCTTGGTTTAGTAAAAAAATAAAATTCAGTTGCATTTTCAACTACCAAAGTCGAGTACATTACGGTCTGTTATTGCTGGTCCCAAATTCTTTGGATGACACAAGCACTTCTAGACTATGACATATCCCCTTAGCATGTTATTATAAAATATGATAACACTAACTTGATAAATCATACCAAGAACCCTATTTGTCACTAATGCACTAAACACAGAGATATGACACCTTTACATGATCATAATAAAAAATGTGACATTCATCTAGAATTTATTAACACATAACACCAACTTGCCTATATTTTTATAAAGCTTCTTGTCGAGGATCGCTTCAATTTTATTCATCGAGAAATTGGTCTTCTTGGACTTTCATCTTATGGATGAATCTTTGTCCTATCTAAAATTTTAAACTTTTTTGAAATTCTACAAATGGTCTGATACCATCAATATACCGCGGTATACTTGTCGGTCAAAAATCCTAGAAATGGGCGTACTGTTTTTTGAGATTTTTACTCCCTAATACTCGATAGGGTTTTTATCTCATTCAAAATATTTCCCCTTAGCAGTCAACATCTCTCTTTCTCTTCCTCTTTCCAAACGACAGATGCCTCCTCTTCAGATTACTCCAATTGGCTGCTTCTTCCCATATACCTTCGACTTTAGATCGTGCTATTCTCTCCAACAGTCTTGCCTCTTCCCTTTCTTTTGGTATATTATGTTGCTTCCTTCCTCTTCAATTATATGTCATCTTAGAGTTTCTCTTCACCATTATTTTTTTCTAAAAGCCCTAGATTTTTAGCCTCATTTCCATCCATATTATGTCCTTCAAGAATTTTGGCAAGCGTACCAAGGTTACACGAGAAATATAGGATCTTGAAGCACCTCTATAGGGGGTGAATAGAGTGCAGTAATGTAAAAGAGATAGGAAGAACAAACACAAACACCAAGGTCTATACTGGTTTGCCTCTGAGAAGACTAGTCCAGTCCCGAGAACACTTGTCCGATGTTGAATTCACTATTAGTAAAATACAAGCTTTGATCTGAAGGACTTGTGACTTATTATAGCCACCTCGTGCTTTGATCCGAAGGGCACGACGACTTCACAACCACAAGCTTTTTATACGAAGAGCTTGTCGACTTCAAATAAAAAATGTAAATAGCAACACATGAAAATCCAAGCTTACCAACTCAATTAGACTTCTAAATTTGAACAACGTTGGTACAGGAAGGCTAGGAGTTGATCTTAGGAATGGAGAAGGTTTATAAATCAACTAGATTGGCAAGTGAAGATTAAATGAATTTGTGAAAACAATAGGGAATTCAACGCCTATTTATAGGTTTATTAGAGACCGAGTTCGGGCAGAGTTTGGTCCCCTAATGTTCATAAATTTGAATGTTAAAGCCTGGTGTTCATGAAGAGGAGGCTGACCAGGGAATCTGGTTTTACCCTGACCGAGTTGGGGTTGAGTTCGGATATAACTCGGTCTGAGTTTGGTCACCTTGTTTCCAATAAGTTTCTGGTTTTGGTTCAGGCTAATTTTAAGTTAACTTTGATTAGCTAAGCTTCCTAGTGCCAACTGCAAACCCGATGTACATTTGGTCATATAAATAAAGATAAAATACAAAACAAATATAAAAATAAGAGCACTTTAGTGATGTATTTTTTTACGGCAGTGGTCCAAAGATAAGCAGATCTAGAAATCTGTATATCAGCGGAACCCCCGAGTGCGAGGCCCCGGATCTGTCGTTAGGCGGTTTAGAGAAATCTTTTAGTATAACACCGTCTTATGAATTGTTCATTACATGAGTCCAAGTTCAATCATGCTTACTGCTTGTCTGTAAATACATGTTAGGCTAACAAAGCAGTATGATACATTTAATGACCACATAGGGCACTGCTTAGTTTAAGTAACACCAATATAGTAATTGTAAGAATACAAGTGATATCATAATGTTAAAGTTAATCGATTAGCCATATTTAAAATATGATATTATCATTAGACTGGCAGAAAGAATCATCCTATGAAGGGGATATTAACCCCAAAGTTTTGACCCACCACCCAGGTCCGAGGGCACATTCAATCTTTCTTATTTTAGGTCCCTGCCCGAATACTAGGAGTAATACTCATCCTTCTCCAACCACAAATTTTTTGTCGATACGCCCATAAATTTCTCTTTATTTTATGCTAATAACTCTTTATCTAAACGGTTTGAGTGAGACAAGTTATTTGAGGGATTTATTTGTGTGTACCCTAATGCTACTAGGACATTTTATTGTATTCTCTCTTCGGATCCGAACAAACTTTTTCAACACTATTGTAGGGGTATCAAATTTATCATCAAACCAAAGGAATTAGACAAAATTCTTGGTGTCCCAAACCGTGGTGGTCCCTTCCTAAAAGCTATTGGGTTTATTTTTTTATAACTTCACTCTGGAAGATTTTTCGGATCTCATTTGTGTTCCCAACCGACCGGCCCGACCATTGTCTAAGGATCTTACTCCATTTTATTATGACTTGCATTGCTTAATTGTACCTCCGTTGTTCGTAAATTTGAGAATTATGATGCCATCATTTCCAATGCCTTTTTCCCGTATATATTACATGTATATGGAAATAACATTCTATTTTTAGCAATAATTATCTATTTCATGATTTTCACAAGATTCAATGCTAGTCGATCCCTCATTAGTGGGATGTTTCTCACAATCATCCTAGAAGCCAACAATGTTGTTCTCTTTTTGCCAATTCGAACATCCTTCCTAGCCACTCTTTGCTTATTACCACTTTGAGCCACCTACACTACCCAAAACCCTCCTTCAGACCCTCCTATCATATCTCCCACCACTCAACCTTCATTCTCCACTCAACCTCCCTCTTCATCACCTCCTCCAGGGCCCTTATCATCGCTACAGTTTTCCATTAGATCGACCGTATTTTCAGTCTCAGATGACTACCGCTCGTGATGCTCTACGGATGTACATTTGCAGTTTGGGTCACCTTACTGCATGTGGGCTAGCAGACAATCATTATTACATATAGAAGGTCATCGAGACTGGCTCCAACTTTGTGGATCCGAAACTTCGTTATCCTCAAGTCTATATAACACGCTTCTTTGATGCAAATTCTTACAGTTTTATGTACCCTGATGGCATCGACCCCTATGGCTTCTACCAGGTTCACCAGGGCTCTCACACTATGCCAATGGACTATGATGATGATTCTCCTCCTAGTCCTTGATCTCTTGATTGGTAACAATGACGATTATAATGGCAGTTGGATGTTGGATGTGTGTCTTCATATTTTGATGTCACATTTTTTTGATGTATTTATGGTCATCGGTTCTATGTCGTTCTAGTGTGCTGGGTGTCACACCTTGTTGGATGTCACTACTGGCAGTGTTTTGAGTTGTATTGTCTTATGTTATGTTTATGGGATGTATTTTGATTCCAAAAGATAATGTGGTAATGTCCTAAAAGAATATTTTCAATTCATGTGGTTTTATTATTTATGATTCTAGAATATCCATAATATAGTGCAATCATTTTATTCTTATCACCATGTTTATCATAATTGAGAACTTTTCCAATCGTTCATTTTATGGACACGATCTCTATGATTCTTATTATGATAGTTCCAATTAATCGTTGCCATGTGATATGTTTACAAAGATTTCATATTAGGAATTTTTTATGGTTATCTGCCCATTTTGTCTAAATGACGAAGGGGGAGAAATAGTACATTGAGGGGAGTTTCTTACTTATTGTCGTATTCGTTCAATTTTTTAATTATCAAAATGGGAGAGATTTTTGGCACATTATTTATGATGTTTTTGATGATTATAGAAATTGTATACTATGTGCTTCAGTCTAACTCCTCATGCAGAATCTTGGATTCATAGTGTTATATTAAAAAGCTTCTCAAAAGTATCGCGCTCAAGTTATCTTTGTGCTCTCCCTGCAAGTATCAAGACACCAAAGAAGATTATACCTATAGTATATTCAAAGTCTATAAAGTGCCTTAGAAAATATATATAACCACATAGAGTGTGTGGAACCAAAGCTAGGATAGAAATAAACCACTATGAATCCTTCGCATCAGACTAGCATAACTGCGGTATGTCGCCTGCACAGCAGTTTGTGCATTAAATGCAATGGTTTTTGCCTTTGTATTCGAAGCCTTTGACTATTAAATTTTCCAACTACCAAAGGAATTACCCATTTTGCTCTCTCAAGCTTTCATTTGTCGACCATAATTGTGATAGAGTATTCAAGAGTTGTATTTGTGATCTTCCATGTATTTGAGGATCAAAACACCTTTCTTTAGAAGAAGAGGGTTTGAGTCTTAATATCAAAACTTAAGTGTAAGAAGTTTGCAAGCCTTCGGATTAAAGCTCGTGTTGTAAGCAATTGCTCTAATAATGGATTAAAGCTGGATTGTGTTCCGGAACTGTATTAGCTTCAAAAAGAACACCAGTGTACATCAAACGTTTAATTTCTTGAAATTATCTTTAAAATTGTTCTTTTTTATTGCTAATTGTGTTGCCTAAATTTTAAATATCCTATTCACCCCTTAGGATTCCTACAATTGGTGTTAGAGCAAGGGCTCTAATTTAGACTAACATCCTAAGAGGAGATCCCATGGCAACAACTCATAGTTTCAACACCAACAATGGTGAAGGAAAAAATCCACAAATAGACCTACTCTATTTAATGAAAGTAATTGCAATTATTGGGAAACTGGAATGAGCATCTATTTGAAATCTTTGGACTATAATCTTTGGAATAGTGTCATCAATGGCTAAAATAGGTAGACAAACCCTATAAATAATATATTGAT
Organism: Iris pallida; assembly: GCA_029216955.1. Taxonomy (NCBI): domain Eukaryota; kingdom Viridiplantae; phylum Streptophyta; class Magnoliopsida; order Asparagales; family Iridaceae; genus Iris; species Iris pallida. The sequence goes on from JANAVB010042935.1 coordinate 54,094, forward strand.
AGTGATAATGTCATGTCCCAGCCAGAATACGGAGACGGACATGGCCATCTATCCCGTATAAGGTTTGAAGGCATCATACGGCGATCACGGCTGTCACTAGTGCATACTTCAATCAGGTCTCCTAGGGTCAAATAGGACATCTATGTCTCAATCAAACAAACACGGATCATCAATTAATGAGCACATAAGATAAAAAAAAAGTAAGGCATCCCCGACGCTTCATCAAAATGGTCATAAGAACTAGCTTTACAAAATGTCAGCTAGTACAGAGAGTCAACAGTACATAACCATATACAGTCAGCAGTAGTCTGATTAATTATAATTATATAAGAAAACTAAATGTCCATAATAGCCGTCTAAACAGGTGTCGGTGGCTAAACGCGAGTACAAAATTGAAGATACCAGAGTAATGGAGAAGAAACCCAATCAAGTCCTCCGACAGCTATGCTCTTAGTATACACCATCATCAGGGAAGAAAGCTGTATCTTCGGGATCTGCTATGAGATCTGGCCAAACAAAACCAGCGGGTCAGCCCCGAATAGCAAGTACCATAAGGAAGCACATATAAATGAGACAAAACCCAAGCAATAATAGACATGGCTAAGGATTATAGGCTTATATCATATCATCGAGGCAATACGATACCCTTACAGCCAAACAGGGACAAAGGGTGCCAAATCGTTCCGTGATAGAATATATATTATATCCATGGTCAGGTTAATGGCTTTGTATCGCAACTTTGGTCCATACCCTGTCGTAGCACAATAGCCCAACCTAACAACCAAACAAGGAGATGGGTTGGACCACATACCACAATAGTCCATGTTCCTCTACAACTAACAAAAGAAACATATCACAAGCAAGTCGATTTACAAGCGGCCAATCATTCCTACGGCTTTCTACCATTTTCTTGGGTTATCCCAGTAATACATATATATATGGGAATCCTCATATCGTGTCATATCCGAGCCGGGCTAGCGGATAAAAAATAACACATAGCATATAAACGTAGAATACACCGGTCCCTTATAAGGCCACCGTATTAAACATATCAGTAGCAGTCCATCTCTCCTGTATGGAGATATTGGCTCGACATTTAACAGAGTAGATACTGCACTCCACTAGTATGGATGAATATACAGGATCTGTGGTGGCCAGCCTTGCACACTTGAACATTTGTCCGATATGGCCTGTAACATACGATCTCGAGATTCTGTTCCCCCAATGCATTAATCCACTTGAGTTGTCTAGGTTAACCCTACATTTGTTTGGAATCACATGCCATAGTCACATGATCATCCTCCTACATGTTGTATCTTAGTACGTGTACCCTAAGTATGAATCCACATTGGCTCATAGAGTCCCAGATCTGGATTCATCCTTAGAGTAATGTGTAGGACCACATAGCACGTAGAATACCAAGATAACACGTAGAATATGCTGATATTGCTGACTAATATTACTGATTAATTACCAAGACAGTGCTAGGAACATAAATGTGCTGACATAAAATGCGTAGGACCACATAGCATGTAGAATAGCACCTCAGTGCATACATAGGATATCACCAAAATGCGAATATAGATTTGTACCTTAGCACACGTACAGATTATACTAGCACTTATATAGGTAATCGTGTTAGAAACATGGTCATGTCAAGTAGTCGCATAGAAATCTCTTATCAAATAGGTCACATAGTCTAAGCTAGTCATAATATGGTAGGGTCAGGACAAATAATCAATTCATTAAGAGAAAATAGCATAAAAACATTTAGATATAAATCTAGCAAAATAGGCGTATGGGGTCTCAGGTCTAGAAGGAAGTTGGCACATGGACATACACAGACGCATGAACTAACAAGCGCATGAATATGTCCAGACGCATGGACAATTAGGCGCATGGCAATCTGGCGCATGACAAATACTACGCATGGAAATTATCGTGCATGGCAAATACTGTGCATGGCAAATATTGTGTATGGCAAATACTGTGTATGACAAATACTGCACATGTCAAACAATCATGCACCTTCAGCCCATGCGTATAGGAAACATATACGCATAGCACACATGTTATCAGGGTTATATGGGGCAAGTTTCGAGGCCACTTGGCATTTCTATCGTATGGACACCTGCGCGCATGGAGGATCGTCGTCCCAAACAGCAAGTTCGGCGACAAAATTTCTCAAAACTTGTCATGGCCATAACTTTATCTTTTGAACTCGAAATCAGGCAAAATAAAAGCCAAAACTGCATGAAATCAAATTCTCTACAACATGGAATAACTAGTTTTGTTTAAACAAGTTTTAATAGATCATTTCCAATGAAAAATATAAAACCCTAACTTTAAAACTTAGATATACATTAAAATTGTTGTTAAATCCAAAAACTCTAAGAAATAAACTTGTAGAGAAAGTTAAGATGCATAAACTAGGCTAATAATATGTAAAGAAATCAAAGAAAATAAGATGAACAAGTGGTCTTTCCATTAGTGAAGATGTACTTGCCTAAGGTTAGTGGGGAGAAATGAATGAAAGTGAATGAGGAGAGAGAGCAGAGGAGAATATTTATATAAGAAGGGGATGGTGGCTCCACTAAACCCTAGCCCTAACTTTACTAATCCATTCTACATGTCATGTTATACTATGCAACAATTAAATAAAAATTCGAATCTCGACAGGTCCAATATTCCATCGTCGAAGCAGTGAACCACACCTACAACCAGACAAGGATAAGAGGCGGCAAACTATTCCGTAATGAGATACTATTCCATGCCATGATTAGGTATAATTACAGAATACAGGTGCACATGTTACAGATACTCGATACTATAACAAGAACAATGTAAGAAAAAATACGTATATCGAGAATGGAGAGTGACACCTCTACCCTCCTGAAAAATTCTGTCCTCGAAATTTCAACTAAGACAAAATAGAGAATTCATGGCAAGCAATACTAACTACAAGCCTAACTACTAATGCAATCACGTTAATGAACCAAGCAACAAAAAATAATCATCTACTCATGGTGCTAACCAAGCACGGAAGTCAAGATATGATGGCATAAGAGCCGAATATAACTTTCAAGTCGGACAAGTACGGATATCGAGATCTGATCTCATCCTTGTGCTTTTATATCGACTCTCCCAATGAGTGATGCCCCATACAACACAGACAAACTTAATAGTCTGGTTCTTGAACACCTTCTCTCTCTGATCTAAAATGGGTACGGGTTTTCCTCATAACTCTAGTCGATAAAATGACTAGTTCAGAATGATAGAGGACGTGGTTCGGATCCGGGACAGCTACACAACTAAGATACTAAAATACATTATGTACATCACGTAGCGAAGGTGGAAGGGCATGACAATATTCAACATCGCCCACCCGTGCGAGAACATCAAAGGGACCAACATAACGTGGACTAAGCTTTTTCTGGGCTCCAATCTAATGACTCTCCAAGTAGGCAAAATCCGTATAAACACTTCATCACCGATACTGAATTCTAGGGTTTCCGATGCTGATATTCCCAATGATGATGCCTATCCTGCACAACTAGAAGCAGCTCTCTAATCAGCTTGACTATCTCCACTGTTTACGTGATCATCTTGGGTCCCATCAATTTTTACTCACCCACATTGTCCCATGCTATAGAAGATCTGCACTTTCATCCATATAATGCCTCAAATAGAGCCATCTGAATACTTGCTTGATAACGAGAACCCCACCAGATGGAGATAATCCTACCAGGACCTACCAAATCAAGGGTACAACTTCGCAACATATCTTTCAAAGTTTATGTGGTCCTTTCCGACTGCCCATCCATCTGCGGATGATGAGCTATACTGAACCTTAACCTGTGTCTGAGCTCCGATGTAACCTCTGCCAAAAGTGAAAGGTGAACTGGGTGTCTCGATCTGATACTATACACTGGAATACTATGCTGCCTCACCATCTGCTTCACATATATATCTGCCAACTTCATAGTTTTGGTGGCCCATACAGGTCAGAGCATATCGTATCGATTACGTAACTGTAATGATACAAGCCTGCGAATATGACTAAACCCTTAGAAATCTCAATCCACACAGCCTTGAAATTTTTTCTAGAAATTTCTCTACCGCCCTTGAACTTCGTATTTACTCTTGATTACTCTTCCTTTGCTTTCTCATATCATTGCTTCTCGTCCCTTTCTATTTCGGAGCGACGAATAATCGTGCATATAGGATTTATCAAAAAAAATTTAAGTTATAGTGTAAGTTAGTTTGCTTATTGTATTATGATTACTTGATAGATAAGGGGAATTAGAGATGCCATATACCATAAGGCATCATGTGTTTGATGAGTAGTTGACCAAAGGTTGGTAGACATTCTAGAAATGGCTAAATCATCATACTAG
>JANAVB010042936.1:0-47320 GCA_029216955.1 Iris pallida
TATATATATAATATATATTAATATATATATATATATATATATAGATATATATTTTATTATATAATATATATATATAATATATATATATATAGATATATATATATATATATAATATATATACCACTCTCAAAAAGATTAAACCATAATAAATCCTTAACCTATATTTTAAGGGAACCTACAAAGGCTATGGTCAACTTGTAGAGAATGATCCCCTCTAATCATTTATGTGAAGGAATAATGCAAAAGGAGGAATTTAAAAGGTTTAAAAATCATACCTAAAAGGATTTGAAAAGGAAGAAGAAGGAGTTGGAAAGAAAGTAATGGAGAAGAAGAAGAAAAGTGAGGAGTAAAAGAGGTGGAGGGGGTGGCCCTATAGGTGGCCGGCCTGGTGCCAAGGGGTGTGGGTGAGGGGCACTTGTAATTACAAGTTTGCCCCTCCCTAAGCCTAATGGTAATTAATCCAAAATAGGTTTAGGAAGTTGCTAAAAATAAATAAAAATCATAATTAAACTAAATTACTCATGGAGGACTAGTCCAAACTCTTAAACCCTAAAGTTTAGTGTGGTGGGCCATGGTTAGCTAACATGCTAATACAGCTCAAGTCGAAATTCACCGGGGTCCCGAATTAACTCGGAATGCGATGAATTCGAACCCGACTCCTATAATAATTAAATAAAATATTCATGAAATAAAATTCCCAAAAAATTATAAAATGGAAAATTACCATTTACCCCTAACTGGAAAAAGTGAGGGTGACAATTCTATCCACCTTAAAAAATTTCGTCCTCGAAATTAAAACAAAACAATCACAGAAAAACACATGCAGAAAACAATCCCTCTCGATACCTCCAAAAATTTCAGCAAAATAAAAATCTCTTAAGACACAACAACACTTGCAAATAAAAACTGTTACGTGTCCGACACGGATACGAAACCATCACAAAATCTCACCTATCAAAAGCCAAATCAACAATCACCAATGCAAAATATCAAAATAAATCAAGAGGTCCAATGACCAAATACCCTTGGGCCAGAAATGATACTGAAAACATCCTAATCACATGGTTAGGCTCTAGGTCAAACAGTCTCTAAGGTTTCACTAGCAAATCATTAAAATCAAACATGGCTTAAAATTTAAAATAATTTAAAATCTCAAAATCAAAGCATGAATTAAATGACTAAAATTATAAATTAAAATTACTCTTAAATAGAAACTGGGTGCTATAAGTCTATCCACCCAAAAAAAAATCATCCTCAAAATTTTAAAACAAGTAACACAAAAAAATCATGCAATCGATAATCGTATGCGTCTGTCCAATCATCATGATACTCAGAATCTCCGTCATGCTAGTGAGCAAGGCTACGATAATCACAGAGTCCTTGACTAGGTACATACCTCTAGAATTATGGTATTTAAAATTTTCGCATTGTCGCTAGCTTGGCAGCGAAAACCTTAAATCCCCACACCCGAGAAATACGTCCATAGTCCGACTATGTCCTCACTCTGCCTGCTAGCATGACCCTAGAGAATTCTAAAATCTCATAATCGAGCGACCTAGCCATACGACTTATCTTAGAAGGAATCGCATCACAAGAACAATTTTCATCCAACGATCAAAGAAACAGATAGAATCGAAGTTCAAGACAGTTATAAGAAGGCAAATGCAGAAATGAGATCGAAGATTGGAACCTGCTATCTGCTCTGCTACTGCCTGAGTGGGCTCAACTGTCATGGCGAAAGCTCGCCCCTGATGGCCTCCTCTAGCATGCCACACTTATCCTGGCCTGCCTGTCTCGCTGCACGGGCTGCACAGTTCTTCATCTGGTGGTCTGGAGCTCCACAAATAAACAAACTCCCAGCTTCATCTACAAACATTCCGGGTGTGCCCCATCTTCTTGCAAAAAGCACACTGGACGGCCTGCCTCTTGCCCTGACCCTGCTGCTGGTCGTCACGTGCTGGTGCCTGATGTACTATGTCCTGGTCTCTTCGGATTCCACTAGCGTGGCAATCCTTCAGCTGGTGATCGGGCACCCCACAGTATAGGCAGACGCCCAACCTCTTCCTACAAGCCTCTCTAGTGTGCCCTGGCCTCCTGCAGAAAGCGCACCGAGTAGCCTGCCTCTGGCCTGGTCCCTGGTGCTGAACTGGGTATCCTGAACTGTACTCGGTACAAACCTCTCAAGTGCTGCCATTGTCAGCTGATGGGGTTCTCCATGCTCCGTCGCAACAGATCTGCATGCATGCTCTGAGTCTGCAATATCCGCTGCAGAAGGGCCATCATCCCTGAGTATCGTCGGTAGCGGAGGCGGCGGTGTGGAAGAATATCAGAACGATCATGGACAGTCCGCTGCTGGAGGTGGAAGACCTCCTGGAACCGTCGCGCTGCTCCTGCTGAAGGGCAGGGACTGAGGTGGCAGCTCTCTCAACTGTAGCTCCCGCAGCCGGAGGTGGAAGACCTCCCGGATCTGACCTCTCTGGGGCACTAGGCCCTGCTGCCCGAGAACGAGTCACTGTCATCCTGAAGACGAATTGAACCCAAGAGATCAATATGGCACAAGATAAGATATTATAAAGGAGGATAATTAAATTCAAATGCAAGAAGAGTTGTCATGGTAATCAAAGATCAGAATTTTCCTAAAATGTGATTGAGTAACTCCTATCATATTCTAGATCCTATGTCCTAGTCGCAGGCTCGTAATTAGCACTCTAAGTCGAGCACCATTACGAGATCGCAATAATTGCGACTCTGACCTGCGTGGGCTGCCAAAAACGTGTCACGACCCGCACCCTTATGAGGGCACGAGCACGTGGGTACGTCCAGCCTACGCCGCAGCATCGGTGGTAGAACACTGTCTAGGTCATCTAGAATACTACAACTAAACAGAAAAAGGTACCTGTACAGTATCTACACTCCGAATAGAGGTGACATAGCAATACAGTCTCAATCATAAACAAACTAGGATAGATAGCACGAAAGGAATATGATAGATGAAGAAGCAAGAATAAGTTCGAGATCCACACAAGTCCAAAACTAAACATAACATCACAGAATAATATAATACTACATTCTAAAATCCAAAACTGGATCGCAGTCCAGTCAAGCCTAACAAGTGCTAACTCTCAGGGAATATAAAATCTAGTGGCCAATCTATCAGGCCACTGCCCTGGCCTGAGTCTCCATCTATCTCAGAAATATCTGTAAATTTGTCAACGGTATCCTGTCAGGAAAATGAGCAAGTACAACCACCAACAGCGTTCCATGTGAATTGACAAATACTATAAGAGACAGTATAATGAAATACAAGACAAAGATATAGGCGACTTGGGAACCATTCGAAAGCCGAGTTACAATCCTTAAACCAAAAAGGACCGGAGTTGTAACCCTTCTTTCAAACAGAACTTAGTCTTAAATCATAGTACAGTATAAAGGCAGGTAGAGCATGTGAGTAAATGAATCATAGCATGGTGAGAAGTACAGAAAGTAAAACTGAACTGAAATATAAGATACGAATAAATATAAAATGTGATTTGAATTATTAGAGCAATATGTGATCGGCTAGGGAGTCATGGTGGGGTTATCCACTTGGCCCGACAATCACAGGAAAATCTCTGGAAAGGGTCATACCGGCCAACCTGGATAACCCGGCAAGGGGTGTCTGCTACACCCTACGTGAGGTGAGGGTGGCGCTAGCAAAATAAGGACATGGGACTTTGATCACATAACCCCTAATAATTCTCCCATCCCGAATAGTATCACGGATCCGGACATGGCACGTCATGACATGGATTCAAAGCAGGTGATCAGCCCACTCCCAAATCAATGTCTATATAAGTACATGAAACATGGATATCACACACCAATATACTAAGGAAAATCCAGGAATAACATCTCATGACAGGATCCGACGTATACTAGTCCGTGAACTATCGTGTCGAGAATCAAGTAAGACACTACAACTGAATCGGATATAGTAGATATCAAGATAATGAAAACTATCAGTGAATGTACTCGCCTGCTGTCCTGAGCTGTAGGGTATATCAATGCTCAGAGCGGTATCAGAAGACCTAAATATGAAATATGTATGTTAATTTAGGTTTAAACAAGTTTAGGAATGATTCACAATGAATGATATGCATCTAGGTCAAACTAGGTCTCACTGAGTCACAGTAAGTCCTGTCAAGTCAATCTAGGTCAAATCAAGTTATATCAAGTCAATCTAAGCCAACCCAAGTCAATCCTAGGTCATACCAGTCATCACAGGTCAAAACAAGTCGAAGAAAGGTAAACGGGGTCAAGAGTTGGCCTACAGTTGACTTTTGGTCAACTGGTCAACCCTGGTCAAATCTGGTCAAGTCTTGGTCAACTCTAGGTCAAACTGGTCAAATGTTGACCAATAGTTGACTTTTGGTCAACTGGTCAACTCTGGTTTGGATTTGGTCAAATTTAAACAAAGTGTTGACTCACGGTTGACTTTTGGGTAAAAAGTCAACTCTGGTCAACCGGGGTCAAGACTAAGTCTAGGCGACTATTTCTAACTATTACCAACCTCTACAACCCATATCCAAGTCCATCTTGGACTTCGAAACTCAAATCTTGGTCGTAGGCCATATCCTATTTTGCCCTTAAAAAGGGTAAAATTCTAGCTTAGGCAATTATCAAGTTAGCCTACCTACGCTTGGTATTTTAACCCGAGCTCCCTAGGGTAGTAAGGTACTAGCCTATACATATATTACCTACCAAGATACCTAAGTAAAATGAACATTTAGTCCACGATACGGCCCATTGTCGATATCTTGAATATTTCAAGATACGAAATGGTACGGCGCGATACCGGCGCCCTACAACCCCGATTTCCACTCGGGAGCCTACCCACAAAATCTAATTCACGTATTCTTGCCCCACGCCAAGTTTTAACTCATTCCGATACTCCGAGCTCCGTTTCGCCCTCTAACTCGATCCCTCTATTTCCTATTTCTCACTTTTCTTCCTATTCTTATAACTTCTTCTAATTCTTAAACTTCTTCTAATCTTCTCTATGTATCTATCATATATAACACACACACACACTCTCCAATTTCCCTTACACACGCACATAAAGCACAAACACACAAAATACTCAATTTCTCGGATTTTAGCACACTGGGACAACCTGCACACCTTTAAGGCTCTCATGCTCACCTTTTAGGCACTTCTGCTCACCTTTAAGGCTCCTCTGCTCACCTTTAAGGCTCTACTGCACAGTTTTTCCTGAATAGCATTCTGCACACTTCTAAGGCATTCCTGCATAACTACAAGGCTCTCATGCACAACTCTAAGGCTCTAATGCACAACTATAAGTTCTAATGCACAACTCTAAGCATTGATACATATACAATATATATATATATACATACCTATAAAAAACACCCAAACATGCACAAATGTATATATATATAATTATTATATATATATATATATATATATAATATAAATCTCACACATACACACAAATATACATATATAACATATATATTATATAATATATATATATATATATATATATATATACCACTCTCAAAAAGGATTAAACCATAATAAATCCTTAACCTATATTTTAAGGGAACCTATAAAGGCTATGGTCAACTTGTAGAGAATGATCCCCTCTATCATTTATGTGAAGGAATAAATGCAAAAGGAGGAATTTAAAAGGGTTTAAAAATTATACCTAAAAGTGGATTTGAAAAGGAAGAAGAAGGAGTTGGAAAGAAAGTAATGGAGAAGAAGAAGAAACTTAGTGAGGGAGTAAAAGAGGTGGAGGGGTGGCCCTATAGGTGGCCGGCCATGGTGCCAAGGGGTGTGGGTGAGGGGCACTTGTAATTACAAGTTTGCCCCTCCCTAAGCCTAATGCTAATTAAATCCAAAATAGGTTTAGGAAGTTGCTAAAAATAAATAAAAATCATAATTAAACTAAATTACTCATGGGGGACTAGTCCAACTCTTAAATCCTAAAGTTTAGTGTGGTGGGCCATGGTTAGCTAACATGCTAATTACAGCTCAAGTCGAAATTCACCGGGGTCCCGAATTAACTCGGAATGCGATGAAATTCGAACCCGACTCCTATAATAATTAAATAATAATATTCATGAAATAAAATTCCCAAAAATATTATAAAATAGAAAATTACTATTTTACCCCTAACTGGAAAAAGTGAGGGTGACAGGGGATAATACATATAAATGTATAGAGAAATAAGTATAAGGGTGAGATGTAATATTCAAATGTATTTTAGCAAAAAATAATAATATTCAAATGTATTAATTGGGGGTTATTTTTTATTTAAGTTGATGTAAGAACTAAATGTAATATTTTAAATAATTTTGAGGGAGAGCATTCTGCATATGCAAGCATCCTACAGATGCAAACATTCTAAAGATGCTAATGACGATATTTTGAAATATGTCTTTGCGCATTGTACTCTTTTACTTCGATAAAGTTTTTTTGATTTTTTTTCGAAAGATTTTTATTGTGGCAGTGTAAGTCTCACCACTTGAATTACTGAATAATCATATTCCTGAAAAATATTAGGTTTTTTTCTACTACGGATTCCTGAAGATTATTATTATATTTTTTTACTATGATTTTTTTTTCCTCCAAAGAAGATTTTTCCTTAGAAAAGTTTTTAAGGAGGCAAAGATTAAAGTGGGCATGGAGTGTTGTAATGTATGGATGAATCCAAGATGGTATATAACAACGCTCATCTTATTCCCTCTATATAGTCAGGCTACAAATATTGTTCTCTTCCATTTTTATAACACAAACAATATCTATAAATAATGGAAAAAAAAAAAATCTTAAATTTAGGGAAATTCTGTAGGCACTACAAAATTTACTTAGGCTAGCCCCTTTTTTTTACTTACTTACAAGTTTGCCACCGAAAAAAATGCTTCACGTAGCCCAATTTTCAGGACTGCCAAAAATTTGACAATCCTTTCTATTGGAAGGACTATCAAAAATTTCGACAGTCCTAATTTTTTAAGACCGTCAAAAATTTTGATAGTCATCCTTATTGGAAGGACTGCCAAAATTTTCGACAGTCCTAATTTTTTATGACTGTCGTAATATTTGACAATCATTCCAATAGTAAGGACTGTCAATTTTTTTGATAGTCCTCCTCCTCTCTTCCTCATCTCCTCCGCCTCCTCCTCTCTCTCCTCTGCCGCCTCCTCTCCTCGACCTCCTCCTCGACGGCGAGGAAGCGCGACGGTAGGGGCACGGCGTTGGCAGCAACAGTGGTGTTTGGAACAACAACAGGCGGTAGGGGCGCGACAGGGGCATGCAGCAACAGGGGCGCGGCATGGGGAGCGTGACGACATGGGGCACGACTGGGGGAGTGCAACAGCAGGGGCGCGGCGGGGGCGTGCGACGGCAGGGGCGCGACGTGGCGTGGTGAGGACGAATATGGGCAGCCCCAAAGAAAAAATTGGACTATCCTGAGTAAAAATCGCAAAAAATATGGACTGTCATGACTGTCCTAAGTAAATTTTGTATTGCATGTAGAATTTTCCTAAATTTATGGTCCAGAGCATTTTTTTTAGTTTTTTTTTAAAAAGGTAAATCCCAAACACAATCATCTCCGTTTTGTTTAGGCAAATTCTATTGACACCTCAAGTTTTACTCGAGGGTAGCTCATTTTTTTAGGACGCAACTATCCGCACCCATGACCTACTGAACCCACCAAAAAAAATAAAATAAATCCCTATTCTACCCCTCCCCTCCCGACCCTCCTCCTCCCCCGACCCCGACCCCTCCTCCTCCCTCCTCCTCTGACCCTGGAGGAGGAGGAGGGGTTGGGGTAAGGAAGAGGAGCAGGGTCGGGAGGAGAAGGGGTCGGGAGGGGAGCGGGGGGAGGGGAAGAATAGGGTTTTTTTTTTTTTTTTTTGGGTGGGTTCAGTAGGTCATGGGGTGCGGATAGGCGCGCCCATTTTTTTAATTTATTTATAAGTTTGGCACTCAAAATTTCTACTTGAGGACAACCTACATATTTGGATTTGGACTGCCAACAAAACATAAAGGTTGTTGACAGTTCTAAAGGATTTGGATAGTTTGGATTTAGATTGTCAACATAAAGTAGGACTGTCAACTTTGTGGACTGTCCTACTTTGACAGTCCTAAAGGACGTTTGAGTCGCCTAAAATAAAATTGGACTGTCTTGAGTAAAAGTTATGCCAAGTTGGGCTCTCTTGAGTAAAATAGGGACTAGGGAGTGCCTATTCGGCTATTCCTTTGTTCATCAAAACTCTGAGAACGGAATCCCAAACGGACCCTTCTTCTTCGTTCTTCTTCTCCGTCTTGATCTACTGTTACTGCTGCTTGCTAACAGAAGAAAGAGGAGGAAGAAGAAGAAGAATCCATGGCCATGGCGATCCACACCCCAAGACCCGTCCGCCTATTTATTGTAGTAGCATTATTGTTGATTTGGTTGCCATCTCCTTCTTCTTCGTCGACCATGCACAACAACAACTGGGCTGTCCTCGTCTGCACCTCCCGCTTCTGGTAACCAGCTAAACCCATCCCCATCCCAATCCCCATGCCACTCTTTCTTATTTGCGTGCTTGATCCCGAAAGTTGCCGACTTTTCGTAATTTGCATTTGCATAATTCTTTTGCGAACAGCAGCATTTGCAAACAAATAAAAGATCTTGCATAGTGTTCCCGTTCACGGACTACCGAACAGCCCTATTTTTCAAAGGGCAACCGGTTAAGACCCCTCCTAGTTGTTAGATCGCAAGGGTGATCCAAAACCTTCCGTCGTGCTGTCTGAATTCGAAGTGGCAGATCCTTGAGCCTTGAGCCCGTCGATTTCCTTAAAATCTCTAGTAACCGGAAGGAATTGTTGGTATTTTTAGTTCTCTAGATCAAGAATACCGGGTTCGTATAATAAAGTTTCGAACTTTGTTTCGCTTACTAACATGTGTTCCGTTCGTGAACAGGTTTAACTATCGGCACATGGCAAATACTCTATCTTTGTATAGGTCAGTGCGCAGTCTCACGAGTTTTGATTTTGTGTGTGTGTGTGTGTGTGAGTGAGAGCAATGTTGTAAAAGAGGATGGTAAAGGTTGATTTTTCTGGTTCAGGACAGTAAAGCGACTGGGAATCCCTGACGAACGAATAATACTTATGCTGGCTGACGACATGGCGTGCAATGCTAGGAACAAATACCCGGCACAAGTTTTCAACAACGAGAATCACCAGCTGAACCTGTATGGAGACAATGTCGAAGTGAGTTTCTGAACTAGGTCTAGATGTTTTAGGCAATGCTTCTGGCCGGATATTGTGGTTGGGGGGGCAATTTTAACAAACTTGTTGGCTTGAGCTTGTGGTCAAAATTTTGTTGTAGTAGACTAGAATTATACTTAATATGCAGATAGTATCTTATGGCTACTATATAACTCGAATTTTAACTAAGCCTTTGCATGTTTAAAGAGCAAAAAGTTGGTTGCTTACTTATTATGAGAGGACTGTAATTGAAGAATTGGTTACATGACACGTCATTGTTAGACTATTTTTTGGGTTCCACTCTCAGGTTGATTATCGAGGATATGAAGTGACAGTCGAGAACTTTCTGCGAGTATTGACTGGAAGGCATGAAAGTGCTGTCCCGAGATCCAAGCGCCTTCTAAGTGATGAAGGGAGTCACATACTTCTTTACATGACTGGGCATGGGGGAGATGAGTTTTTGAAGTTTCAAGACAATGAAGAACTTCAAAGCCATGATTTAGCCGATGCGGTGAAACAAATGAAAGAGAAGCATAGGTTTGTTTGCACCTACTTGGTACTGTTTGACCTTTTCTTCTTGTAGTTATTACTAACTATTGAAAAGAGAAAGAGATTATTGGTTCTGTTGATTTCTTTTTCACTATTACTTTGGTATTCAACTTTCTACTAGTTTCTCATTATTTGCTTCTTTTAGATTCAAGGAATTGCTGATAATGGTTGACACTTGCCAAGCTGCAACTCTCTTCTCTCAGGTTTGTTCTGCATTTGCAACATAGAATTGTGACGTGCACAATGCACATTTAATTGGATGCAATGGGAGCATTAGAAGTATATTTATTATAATTGTTGAAACAACTTCCCTAATTATTCTAATCCCTAACACTAATTTGTACAATATGCATATTTCAGATTGTTAACCTTTCCTATATTTTGTTTCCTGATCCAAACCCCTAATTAGTTCCTGGGTTTCCTGCATCACTTCTGCTGGAAACTCATATCATTGTTTCCCTAAAATGCTTTAGATAAAAATTACAAACTATGAATCCTAATAATGTAGGCTGCATATATAAGTCACTTCTGATACTCTAATGTGGCACTAACATAGTACGTATGCGATCATTTTTTATCAGTTTGAGAGATTGTATGGGGGTTGAAGGTGGCTTTGCCATCTGTTTCTGTGTTATATTCTGCATATTAAGAGAAGTACTAATTTATAAATAAACCTTACATTTAACTGTTGAGGTAACATTATTATGACTTCGGAGTTAGGAATCTGTGGGTGTCAATTATATGGTGAATTATTTTTTATTGCAAGTTGTCTCGCACTTTCTTTGGAGTTTGTTGTGTGTAGAATTCGTTAGCCAACCAAAAATTTGAATGCATATATAAGCCACTGCTGACACTCAACCATGTCACTAACACGATACATATAAAAGCTAAGCCCTTTTATCAGTTTAAGATCCTTTATGAGGTGGAAGGCGGCCTTGCCGTCCACTACTTTGTTATATAGTACAGCCTAACTTAAGAGAAGTAATAAATTTACGAATGACCAACATTTGAATGTTGGTATCTTATTATATGGGTTTAAGAATACCAGAGTATCATGAATATTAGATGTGTTTCTTTATCGTGAGTTGTCTCTTCCTCGTTTTTGGAGTTTGTGTTTGTTGCTTGATATGGGAATGTGCAGTAAGATTTTGTTGTATATAAGCCTTGCATATGGAGGATCTGTGGGAAGGTAAAAGCTATGTTGCACGGACATGAACACAGCATGATACAAACACGGGATTAATTTTGACGCTTCGTAGTGTGTTTCACTGTGTATGCTGTGTCCAATACATGTCCGAAACAGCACGACAAGGAAACGGGGTTTTCAGAGTGCCCTTGCTTCCTAAAGTCAACTCACAAATTTATCTTTTGGAAAGCAATTTTGAGATCCTCAGATCAATATTTTTCAGTGTATAATGTAATATAATACATTCATCTTTGTATGTTAAGGGACAAAGACAAGGTTCAATGTTTTTTAAGCGGTTCCATTATGCAATCAGCCGTAGGTTGATTATTGGTTAACCAAATTATTTGGCCTATTTCATTGCATTTACGCAGATGCTGTGAAATTCTGTAATCGGCCTCCCAGTTAATTGGAATAACTGACTGATTACTTGGTCATTTTTTCGGCGCTTAAATCCAAATTTCTAGAACACTGCAAAAAGAATTGGCAGCTGACGGGGATATGGAAGCTTGGCAGGGTAGGCATGTTACTTGGCACTGTGTTGAGGTTGACTCTTACCAACATTGCCTTGAATGTCCTAACCACTAAATGTTTTGATTTTTGTGATTGGATCTATCCAAATGCATTATATTTAATTCCAAGAATGGTAACCTTGTCTCGGTGGTCGCCTGGTCAGTCACTTGGT
Source organism: Iris pallida (assembly GCA_029216955.1). Classification (NCBI taxonomy): domain Eukaryota; kingdom Viridiplantae; phylum Streptophyta; class Magnoliopsida; order Asparagales; family Iridaceae; genus Iris; species Iris pallida. Next base: position 11,676 of record JANAVB010042936.1, read on the forward strand.
CTAGTGACTAGTGTACATTGTCACCATCGAGAATGAAGAAATTAAATTTGTTATTGTTGGCTCATTGCATTCGAAACTTGATGAACCGGAAGAAAGGTTATGGAAAGACATTGCAGGGGAAAGGATATTCAAGAGATATGGGGGGCACAATAGTACAATGCTCGACATTTTCTGTTAGGATGCAGATCCTAGATCTTTGAAATATCGCTTCTATGTCCTAAAATAAAGTCTTTAGTTCTTTTAATCTATATATAGTTCTGCCCCCCACCAATAATTATAGGAAGCATGTGTTAGTCTGAATGCTGTTCTGGTGATTCTTTCTTGATACATACTTTCCTCTTTTCCTTGTTTTATTTTCAACACTGGGAAGTTGGGAGGGGTTGGTTGGTTGGTTGGGGGTGGGGGGGGGGGGGGGGTGTTAATATTTTGGTGCTTTGTAGAGTTCATTTATTGCTCCAACCTGAGAAGAAATGTGGAAAATGATGGACTGTTGCTTGGTATAGTGCAAGGGGCATACTGAAAGATGATAGGAAATCTGATACCCATGGCTTAGAATGGTGTCATCAAGAAATATTATCCTAATATTATATTAGATACTGCTCTAGAGACAACACGGGATTGTCATTCCTTTTCAGTCTTTGCTTAATGTGTATTAGAGATGAATGCAATTCCCTTTAGCAAATTGTAACATCTTACCTCTTCGTTCCATTCGTTCCCTACATGCATAGTGACATCGCCAAGCACAATCCTCACCGGAGACCCCTCGTGGAGTTGTGGTCCAATCTCCAAAGGTGCAGTAAATTCTAGTATATATCTAAGTCTATGGGACTGAACTTTATTCCACACCAGCAAAATGCTACCTTCAAGATGCAACTGGAGAACTAGGATAGAGAAAAAGCTGCTTATGTTATTTGTTCATCCTTGACCAAAATAAACAAGGTTACAAGAGCACCATTTCTGAATAAGTCTCCTAGCTAGCAAATCAACAAGTCTTCAATTGCCAAGTGCTGCTTGCACAAGAGTAAATCTGTTCGAATAGTATAATTTCATGATGCCAAACCACCTCGCCCTAAACCCGAGGTTCAGTGAGAAATAAAAACAGTTAGGTGGCTTTGAAGTGCCAAGTGTCTGTAGATTATAGTGTCCAAAGAATTCTATCCCCTAGTACTATTAAGTTTATTGCAGTACTCCAAATCCCCACCCTAGCATCCAATCATTTGGGCTGGAGATTCTGGTGGGAAAGGCCATCTTCACTAGTGACTGTTAAAGCTGTGTTTGCAGCCATAGATTTGGATCTTACTATAGCCTTTGCTTCAATAATTTCTGGGTGTAGGAGGAAAAAAGTGCACTTACACTGGCATCATACTTTACCCTTTGCTCTAATAATTTCTGCATTGAGAAGTTTACTATGAAATAAATGGAGTAGATGGATTGTTGGTCAAAAGGAGACTGGTCTATGTTCATCTAAGAAGATCAAAGCCCTTCACAAGTAAGGGATATTCTTGATTCTTGCTAGAAGGTTAGGGTTGGTTTGTACTGGAAACAATACGTTTCTTTAGCATGGAGTTGGGATTGTTGTCTGTACCTATAATATATTCTTTAATACTTGGTGTACATCTCTCCCTGCAAAAACTGTCTGCCTGTACATCTCTCCCTGGAAAAACTGTCTGCTCAATTAATGTTTCTGAATCCATATGAGATTTGAAAATTTTCTTTATTAAGATCTCTAAAACCATCCCCTGATTTCTGCAGCTTCATTCACCTGGAGTTTTGGCAATTGGAAGTAGCATGAAAGGAGAAAATTCATATTCTCATCATCTTGACTCTGATGTAAGAACATGTCTTCTGGAACTCTCTCTCTCTCTCTTTTATTAGGATGCTAAGCAGGCATAATGTTATTCCTTGAATGTTTTGGCTTTACTATTTAACAACTGTCTATTGACTCTGATTTACTGATCTCTTGATTACTTTGTCTACTATGCAGATTGGTGTTTCTGTTGTGGATAGATTTACTTACTATACTCTTGCCTTTTTTGAGAAGCTGAATATGTATAGCAATGCCTCGTTGAGCAGGTAAATTTAAGCTTCTAATCTACATTCTGAGAAAATAATAGAGGCTCACAGATCTGACTGCATATTTAATAGCAATTGTGCCATCTTATTGGTTAATGATATAAAAACCCCTAGGATTGGAGGAAAGAATCCTTTCCTGATACAGAAGTTATCTGTGTTTCCTTCATTTTCGTTGTCCCTTTTGGATGGTTCAAGAATCATATTGTCTGGCCATGGTGCTTTTAATTTTCTACATAGAAACTTTACAAAGTTGGTGCTTCCCCTTGTACCATCTTGCGTGCTATCTATTGACCATCCATCATCACGTGGATGCTATTCATGAGTCAAATCTCTATCTTTGTTGAATGTTATCAGTGTTATATTCTTGTGTTGTCACCTTCTGTACTTTTTAAACATATTTTAATGGTTAACATTGACCTTAATCTTGAAAGCACTTCTGTTGCAACTAATGTCGCAATACTAGTGTACTTCCCAGACTGGTGACTTCCACTTGCTTACAGAGTGTAAAACCTTTATGTGAAATATCATTGTGCCGTGTGATTTTTGCCCCTCTCAACTATCTCCTTCATGTCTGTTTTCCAAATGAAAATCACATTCCTTTTCCAACTATAATATTTTGGATGATTGTTATGTACGCCATGTTGTTTTAGGCATCCCAATCAACAATATGGTTTTCTAATCTTGTCTTTGTGAAATACAATTTATTTTCTATTTACGAGCTTTATCCTTTTGTTCTGATTAATTTAACATGGTTATCTGCAGTCTTTTCAATTCATATAATCCAAGCTTGCTGATGTCCACTGCTTATTACCGAATGGACCTCTATCAGCGACCCTTAAACGAGGTAATAGTGAACTGACATGCATCATTTTAATTTGCACATTGCTTTTTTAATTCCTACGTTGCACTGATTATTTCTGCCAAAATGACCCATTTGCTAGTTTGATCAAACGTTTTAATTGGTTTTCTTTACTTTCTATACGGAAATGGATTATCTTATTTCTCCTTACACTAGTTCATTTGATTTATTATTAACCTGGCTCATTTCTGTGGCTACAACAGGTGCAACTTTCTGGCTGAATACTTTACATTTTTGCACTCAGGTTGACAACTAGGGTGAACTTAGGCCTCATTTGGTTCTCAGAAGGGAAATCAATTCCCTTGTCTTTTCCATGGGGATGGAAAATTAGAATACCTGTCAGGTTTCCTTTCATGTGTTTGGTAAAACAAAAAAAGCATTCAAAAAAGACCATTTGATTGGAAAAAAAACATATATCATGAAAAAAACATTTCAATGTTCCAGTAATATTCTTGCATTTTAAAATAAAAATAACATCATGAAAATCCAAAAGTAATGGATAAAATAGGCAATAGCACATTTGAGTAGGGCTACTGTCGTCCTAAATTTTTGTAATAAATGTTGGAAAAGGAGAAGGGAAAATCAGTTCCATGTGTTCTCAGAGGAACCGTCTTCCACCTATTTTTCCGATATCAGGAAAATAGTTCCCAAGTTTGTGGCTACCAAACAAAGGAAAGGAACAACTTTCCTTTCCTTTTCTGATTCCTTAAATCCGTGAACCAAACATGGCCTTGAGGTCATGCTCATTGTTTATAGGACAATAACAAACCTGCTCACCTTCTTCATAACGAAATGGGATTGCCAATAACTGGTAAAGGCTATTTGGAAATATGCCAAAATGTTAGATGCACACATGGAACATCCAACAATAATGTTTCAAGAAAAAAAATCTATATGGATATGCTGTCATAGTTTCATAGTACAAATGAACATGTAAAACAATGTCTCTAGATAAATCACCTGCAGGCCATTGACTTGCAGAAACTAAGAGATTGAAAAAAAATATGCATCCATTTTAGCAACCTTGCCCATAGCGTCATAAGCTTTTGTTAGTGTTATAAGCTTTTGTAACTATTATGGAGATTTCCTTCCTTTTCTGAATAGAAGATTCTGAAACTATCAGATCAATCATCAGATTGAAAAGAAAGAATTATGCTCTCCACTTATTCTGGTCTTCACTTGGTTTGTTGGCTTCCCCGTCCATGTACCCCATTCCTTCATGACACTCGTCTCTACAATAGATGTGCATAGTCATTCATAAATTGCATTCTTCAGATCCAGAAGAATGGAAAGTTGATGTAATGTAACTTGGTTCATGATAGCCAGTAATAAACAAATCCAAGACCGTACATTAATTGTAGTTTTTCTTAGCGGGCTGAATTCTGCAGAAAACCAGACCCTCAGGAAACATAAATTTCTAACCAATAAAAGTAATATTATTTGTTGCATTCATCTCTTCTCGTAGTTCCTTAATGTACTCCAACTTCATGCTTTACTTTTTCGAGTTCTGTGATTTGCTGATGGGGTCTCTACAGTCTTTCATCATAAAATTCAAATACTGATTTTTTAATCTTAAAATTAACTTATTGAAGCATGCAGAGAATGTTTTTGTTAAGAGCCAAGTTAAACTCTAGTGGCTTTGCTCATGGATTTCTTCTTAAATATATTTCTTATAAACTAACATATTACTTTTACCCTTTCTTTCCTTTCCTATTTTCCTTTGGATTTTGTATCATAACTTTCAACCTCTTGCCTAAAGAATCTATATACCTTCCTTCACTCCATTTTTGTCCTCTTTCCCTCCCAAACTGAAACCCTTAAGTTTTTACTCGGACCCCACACAACCCTTACTCAAGTTTTAACCTTTTTTTCTTTCCAAACCCAAAGTCTTACCCTAGAATGGACATGGATACAGAGATAACAGACGGACGATGAACATTTATATAGGATATTACAGCTTGTAAAGTACGTCACACACGCGCGCACACACACACATACACACACATAGTTGTTGCATTTTCCCCTTCTGCAACTGCCCTAACTTCGACACCTATTGTTGATTCCCATCTTCGAGACCTCCAGTAGTAGCTTATCTTATTTGCAAGCCATGATAAGAGATTGAGTTCATAACTTGGTCATCTAAAGATCACTGGTATGTAACTTAACATATCAAGCAACCTAAGCAAAGTTAACTTTCTTAAGTAAAATAATTACAAATAAAATATTGGAGCCTCAAACCAAACATTGAGTTCATAACTTTGTTATCTAAAGATCACTGGTATGTAACTTAACATATCAAGCAACCTAAAAAAGCAAAGTTAACTTTCTTAAATAAAATAATTACAAATAAAATATTGGAGCCTCAAACCAAACAAGAAGTTGTAGTTATAAACCACAAGCTTGTCTCAACATTCCTACTATACCCCCCAACCTTGGTCTTGAGGCTCCTGTCTTGCCATCTTAAGGCCGTTTGTCCTCGCCGCCTCATGCTGCCTTAACAAGCTTGATCTTATCCTCAATCAACGTTACATCCAACTTTCGACCAATTCACTCATTTTTTATTCCATCATTGAATATATCGCCATTCATCCACCTCAAAATTCTCATAACTATATTCATTTTTGGACATGTTTTTTAAGTGCAACATTATGAACCATAAAAGCACGGCTTGGTATATTGGTGTCTTAAATAGATTTTTTTTGCCTTTTAATTTCAAGGGTACCTCACTATCACAAACCACTCATGAAGGACTCCTCTATTTTGACCATCTTGCCTTTCTTCTATGCAAAATATCCTTCTGGATCTCTCCATCTTGGTGGACAATTTACCCTAGCTCTTTTGTTTTTAACGTCTTCCATTTTCATTGCTGGTCCCAACTGGATAAGGAGGGTTGCATTAGGTTTCAACAGTAAGCGTCAAAGTTTGTCAGATTTCTATATTGCTATTTGGATGAAATCGGTAACTTAGTGCAAAATAATTGATTGATGATTGAAATTCTCTTGTTCTAGTTCCAATTTTCTGAAAATTACTAGAATTCATTAGAACCGGCAAATCAGAAATCATTTGAGAACAAGGTTGTTAATACACCTAAACAATGATAAGTGGCCGTATTGATCTCTTAGACAGTTAAATAAATATTCACTTGAGAATTAGGTTCTTAATGTTCCTAGGATCCTAGGATACGGCCTTGATTTGTAAGGTGAATTGGTAGGAAATTTTTGCATCTTCTAAAAAATGAAAACCTAATTACTGACATAATCATATCCTATATATTTAAACAGAAAAATAATATATAAGCATCACCATATCTTCAATTTCTTAGTCATGCTAGTTTTGATTTGAAAATCTTGGTCACGAGATTGCATCAAGAGTTTAAGGATTCTAAGCAAGAAATATTATTAATTAACATCATTATGCCACCTTAAAATTAAAAAAAGGAAAAATTCTATAATCAAGTTTAAATGGGATAAACTTATTAGTAGTAACATAGTAAAAACAATTTTTTGTCTAGAAGAAAATATAAGTTAATAGAGCATAAAACTTTTGAACTTATCCATGAAAATAAAACCTGTTTATTATTATTCGTTCTTATATATACCATTGTTGAGGCACTCACCTAGTGCTTAGAGACGATAATGGTTGGGTCGGGTCGGACTGGATAAGGTCCAAATCCGGCCCCTATATATTTAAACAGAAAAATAATATATAAGCATCATCATATCTTCAATTTCTTAGTCATGCTAGTTTGATTTGAAAATCTTGGTCATGAGATTGCATCAAGAGTTTAAGGATTCTAGGCAAGAAATATTATTAATTAACATCATTATGCCACCTTAAAAATAAAACAAGGAAAAATTCTATAATCAAGTTTAAATGGGATAAACTTATTAGTAGTAACATAGTAAAAACAATTTTTTGTCTAGAAGAAAATATAAGTTAATAGAGCATAAAACTTTTGAACTTATCTATGAAAATAAAACCTGTTTATTATTATTCATTCTTATATATACCATTGTTGAGGCACTCACCTAGTGCTTAGAGACGATAATGGTTGGGTCGGGTCGGACTGGATAAGGTCCAAATCCGGCCCCTAAAATATTTAAGGCCAATTGTTTTTGGCAGGGTCCGGTCCTAGTTTCAGAAAACCTAGTCCCTAACCCGACTCTTCGGGTTCCGGCCTGGCCCGTGGGCTTAACTACATTAAATTGTTTGTTATATAATCACTAATTATTTACACTATCCAACCAAACCAATAAAATATGATAGAACAAAATAAATTTGATTATTTTTATCTATTAATAGGATAACAATGTGTCTATCGTCCTCACTTAGGAATTGCTTAACAACAACGTTTAGTAAAAAGATCGAAGGAGGGCGGAGCTCAACTATAGAAAGTTTTAGTTTTATGGTAGCATCAACTATCTTTTCCAATATATTTTCTAACGCCAACACATCATTTTGTATATAATTGGGTAAGAAACCTACATTGGTTTGGGTTTGGGGATAAGTTCAGATCGGGCCGGCTAGTATCGCAATGCAGCAAAAAATAATGGGGCCCAAAAAATTAAGCCCGGACTACCCGTTTCACAATTGGGCTGGGTCAGGGTCGAGCTGATGTCATGCCCCAATCTACCGAATTGATGAGTTGCCATGGATGCGAGACGTACAAGCCTAAGTTATGTTTGTACAAGGCGTATTCGCGTATATTTGTAAAGTAGTTGTTTTTGTTGAAGTTTGTAGCAGATATATCAGAGAAATTGAATAACAAAAGTACACAGAATAAATAACTCTATTGATAAATTACAATAGTAACGTAGTCTCTCAAACAACCGAGTAGAAGAGTGTCAAATTTGACTTACAACTAGAAATAACAAAGTGAGATACATTGTTACATACATCATATCCCTTTACTAGATATAAAGTAAAAACACCTTCAGCAGAGGTCTTTGAAATGAAACTTGGAAGCTTCAAAATATAAACAAAGCTCATGGGCAGCTGGACGAGCTTTCAGTATCTCTGCACGTCTCCTTGATTCCCAACACATGTGGAAACGTTGGTCGGTACATTTCAAATGCACTGGTGAGTGACAAATTAACCCAACTCACCAAAATAAATACGTTAATCATGTGAAGCATGCAATATTATAAGTGGTCTTTCTATCTTTCCTTGTGTCAATTAACACTTCATAAGATATGAATATAAAAACGTAAAATATATCACCAAACGGTGATTCTTACCCACAATCGGTTGTTATTCCCTGCAAACAAAGCTTACTATATTCTACAATATAGAAGACATCATTTAACTATGCAACTTGGTCTATATGAAGGTCACTGGTGAACACACACCATATTGGACTATTCATGGTAAGACGACGATCCTTTCAGTGCATGTAGCGAGCCCTACTGAAGGTTCCAAATTACATGTGCTAGTACGTCAACACTTATTTCTTTTGTTCCCCCTAGGCTTAACTGGTCCCAGTGCCTCGACAATCGTTCGGGGACCACACGTTGTGCGCAAGTTGTCCATGACTATGCATGCATATAAAGCTTAGCTATCAAAACATAACATGCAAGATAACATAATCTTGAAACATTACTGTGTATTTTACTTTCCTCGAACCCTTACTCGAAATCTATACTACCTATTACAAGCATTCTCTACGGTTAACAACAATATCACAATCCATATTTCTATATGACAAACAAACAACATAATGATACATCACATTTCTATATGACAAACAAACAACATAAGGGTTACTCTACTCTCTTTATCTAGATTCTTTTTTATTAATGTATCATTGATCGAAGGACACAACAAAGAACATGCAAATATTCTTTTATTAGATTGTGGAGATAAAGGAAAGAATGATAACTCGAACGCTAATGTTGGAGAATTGCTAAGAGAAAAATAACTCGAACGCTAAGATCAAGCCTCGCCTACGCGGTCATCTGCATTTGCACCAATAGAGGATTTAATACTCTTCTTCTCTCTTTCTTCCAGAATTCTATTTGAATACGAAAATCGATGAAGACAAGCAATGAAATCCATCGAAAACATCCACAAAAACACATTCATAAAACTAACAACGAAAGTATCAACAAAAACAAACAATGAAAATGTTCGAGGAAGAGACTCTTATATGGAGTTCTTCTCCAAGACACAATCCATTGCATTTAGGACTCAATTCCAAAGATGCCAATCCATAGATAGGAAGGGTCTTAATTCAATTTGTTTCAGAGTCGATACTGATAGGATTTTCACACACAAGACCCCTGACTGGGAGCAGGGCACTACAGAGCTTTTTCGGGACATCGGACCAGCCCGCGGGCCATTGGACCAGCCTAGCCCATTATCATCCGTACTAGGGCTGCAAGTGAGTCTTAACTGATTTGAGCATTTGTTGTTTAAGCTCGACTCTTTAGGGTTGAACTTATTGACGGGAGTTGGAGTCTTTAAGGAATTTGGTCTTGAGTAGGTCAAGTATACTGCTGATCAAGCTCAAGCTTGAGTGAGCTCGTGAGCTGCTCAACTTGGCTCGAGAGCAGCTCGAGTATACTGCAAGTAACTAGTAGCTATATAATTGATAAGTGGGATCTACGAAATAGCGAGTATGTAAATTTGCAATGCATATAGCTAGTATATAATATATAACGTGAATTTGAATCTAGATCAGTTAGTCGATCTTGAGTGATTGAGTTAAGAGAATATATGAGCCGAGTCCACGTAGGCCTTTTCTATTGAGCTTGTTCGCGAGCTCACAAATTGAGCTTCACTATCTTTCAAGCTTGGCTCGTGAGGCAAGCAAGCCAATTCAGATGTTCAAGCTCATCTTGTTTACAAAGCAAATTACGAGCCAAGGCGAGCGTTTCGTGAGGTTGTGAGCTGTTCTCATCATTTGCTGCCCTAGAATCACCTAAGCACTAGGTGGCGGTAGGCTCTTAGAGCTCCCTAGGCACTAGTCTTGGCATGCAGGAGGCTATCTAGCTTTGAATTTTTACAACTTCAGGCACTGTACAATGAGTTTGTCTATGTTCCAAGGCTATCTTAGTATGCAGTCGCCTGCAACAACATTGCTTGAATTGTTATTGATAAAGAAGGAAAATTTTGAAGGAAAGATATCATAATGAGTTTCGAGTCTAGTGTACTTTGTACTATTCTATCATGTTAACTCAGTTTATAAATAGAAACACCTTCAAATTGTAGAAGTATCTACATATTAATTATTCAGTACATTTTGAGTAAATTAGTTTCCTCATGAATCTTTTGAGTCTTTGGGTATTTGCAATGAGTATAAGAATATTTATTTCCTCTATTTGGATCTGTTCTCCAGAAGAAAATGATTGTGTTTAAAAATATTAGGTTTGTCAAAGTTGAATATAATGTCAAAGAAAATGCTCCGAATATCATATTTCATGATGTATCGGAGGAACTTGGCCCTTTCATGGCCCTGCTAGACACTTGGAGGACACTTCCAAGTCATTGAATTACAAATTTACAATGACATCATGTTTCCATTTTATGTTGACACTTCAATGAAAGATGTAAGTTTTTGTTTGTGACGAACTAAAGACTAAACTATTTGAACTATTCTTTCGAGTAGTTGGTATACGTATAATACAGTATTGTACATCTACATGCTGTAGCTATGTTCGTGTTAGGATCTTGGAAGGTTTGCCAGCTCTTATTTACATCCTATTCCTGACATGGGTGCTAGTTGTTAGAGTGGGTGGATGCTTAAATTGCATATAATAGGTAAGCATTCTATTTACATCCTATAAAAAAAGTAGATATACTTGACTAGATAATGGAGATCTTAGTATGACTCACAAAAGTCTTATTATGAGAAGAATGATTCTTTTTTTTTTCTTACTTTATTATGGTTATTGTCAGGTACCGGTGACAAACTTTTTTGGCTCAGTCATGAAAACAATTCACATCGATTCAGCATATACAGGTTTGTCAGCTCCACCTGAGACTGAAGCAGCAATAGTTTCAGAAGATAACGAGGTTGACCGAAAGTTGGAAAGTGAGACTGACCCAATCAAAGTAAATGACCAGGATATGAAGGTGAGTTTCTAACTCTAGCCTCTGTAAGAGGATCTTTAAAAATGCTGACATTCTGACACTTGCAGAAGCACAAGTGTATTTACCATGCATGGTTGGAAGACATGCAAGATAAGCTGAAGAAGCAAGATACAGATGCTTTGGTTAAGTATGGTTTGGGATCCATGCTTCTTTGCTGGCAGTTTCCACCTGGCAATCGACATAATTATTCCAACCTGCATAGATTTGTTCCTCTGCGCAGCTCTGCTTAGTGCAAGCATTAGATGGGCTTACATCTTGTTTGCTGCACATACCAGAGGTGTGCCCCTTCAGTGTTTCAAGGTGCTAGTTTCCTTGACTAACCTCCTGTTCATGTAAAATCTGCGTTTCTTATGAACTATAGACTTGTGATGTAATATTACTTGTTACATTCTTTTAGTTTAACTTCATAAAAATGCTTGTACCCTTTTCCAGAAAGTGAATTTGGGAATGATAGATTTTCTTATGAGGATTGTGTGAGGTTTCATGAATGTTTTTTTTCCATAACAATGGAAATGCCATTACTTGCAGCAGAATAGTATCAATTTTTCTATACAAACCTGTATAGGTAGAGTAGCATGCCCTCAAAACCATAATGTTAATTATGATGTCACACAGAAGCACTGTCATTGTTGATATCGGGAGTTTATTTCCATCCATGCTTGATGGGAATTAGGATATTGCTCTTGAAATATATACAAGTTCACATGTTGGAAGCATACTTTTCAATAGTCATTGCATTTTGATTTCTGGGTGATGTCGGATGCCAAAAACTCCAACATTAGTGAGCTAAATATATATAATGCATTTTGAAGAAAGATCATTCTTGGGTGAATGATTTCTTTCTCCTTTTGGTGCCGTGAAGGACCCAAAAGTCTTATGCCTTAGTGTTAGTCTGACCATAATTGGGTCCAATATCGACATATTATTAGCCAGTGTTGTTCGTAAACAGAAATACCTCATTCTTGTTATGGAATTAATTGTTCTATTTGATAGAATTAGTGATATCCCAAGATTCCCAACAGTGTAGGGGATACAACAGCAAAACCACAACTACAAGGATAAAGAATGTGGACCTACATGATACCTTCTGCTTTCTGCTACCTAGGGGGTTTGGTTGGTTACTACCATGTCCATTTTTATACCTCAATTATGGGTCATCTTGCTCCCCTACAAAGTCCTAGAACTCCTTTGACTAGATCCCACCCCCTCCACATATTAATCTTTGTTGCATTTGCACATGTTGGAACTAATATTTTTTTTTGTTCTTCCTTCTTACCCAGTAACGTCAAATTCACAAGGGCACTGATTTCTTGTTCTATCTTTTATTATATAAGCACTCATTTCTCCAGCACTCAAATTTGGGCACATATTTTGATAGCCAATTTTCAAATCTATGAAGCATGTCAGGTCTTCTAGCCATCCTATCTTCAAAGAGTATCATGTGAGCGCATATGTCATCCCAATCTTATGAGAAATACCCTCCTCAATCCCTTGCGATGAATGATTGAGTGATGCATAAAATGACTTATGCAATTTTCGTGTAAAAGTTAGTTATTTGGTTTTGTGGTACTAATGGTTAACCATGTGGATCATAAAGCTTCTTTCCACATCTCTTCTTCTAATTTTAATGTAGTTACTTCTCATATTCTCTTGGTTTGTCCTACTAATAGACCTATTTAGATCATAAAGCTTCACTCCAGACTTCCTAAGAAATTAACCCTTATATAATCTCTTTAGTACAATATAATCGGCAAAACTATTCATGTTGATTCTTGTTGTAAACATGCATTAAGTTCACAGTTATCTAGTGTAAGAGTTGAGAACTGGATGAAACCCTTATTATAAGTCTTTGGTGACAGGGTGTAGATTTGGATATCCTCCAACCATATCATGCTTGTTATTACTCTATCAAGCATGTACATAAACATCATTATACCTATTAGCCACTAGTATATTCTTCAAAACAAAGATGATCTCCTTAACGACCCTTAAGTAGACTTTTATATGTCACTAAAATCATATCTTTTTTTATCACCAGAGATGACAAGGATCCCATTGGCCTGAAAGTGGAGTTTCCCTTGTACGCATGAACAATGTCGCTTAACACGAAGCTTGCATTGCTGGCTTGAGAGAAGCAAAAGAGCTATCGGGAAAGCGTTTTCAAGATTCCTTTCTTCTGTCGAAGTCTCTTCAACCTTATAAGTAAATAGCTTCTATGAAAAACGTGGACATAAAACCATATTGATCCTTAGAAACATGTACTTTTTAATTTCTTAAGTTTGTTTTATTTACATTCCCAAAGTTCCATAATATGGAAAAAAGTTAATACCATATATAAACCTTGATTTGGAATCTGATGGTGTAGGTATTCCAGAAATTTGGAGGTCTCGTGCACTCATCAATCACCTAACATAGATTCATGTGCATCTAGAAGTATGCATATGCTCTGGACATGGTCAAATATAAAAAGAAGAAAATTTAAATTAAATCTTTCTGCTGAATACTTAAACTTCAGGTTTGGAATATGCATGTTAAGAAGTCTCGTGACTTGTGAATCTTGTTTGTACTTCATTTTACTTTTACTAAAATTTTATTAGTTTATTCTGTTGGCAGCCTCTGTAATTCTTATATGGAATCCAATATCTTTATGAAGAGGACTTCTTAAAAGTATTTCTTTCCTCCAACACAATCGTATGAATGTTAATAAATGCTATGGAAGACGAAAACGACAGCTAAGTGGCTAGGAGGGGTCTTTAGCTCCTAGGAACCTAGGCGAGCTTAAGCGAGTCCTATGTGGATTAAGTTTGTTCTGATATTAGAAATTAAAATAAATTGTAGATAATAGATATCAAAAATAATAATAATCAAACTACGATAAACCTAAAGGATTTTGTACTAAATATATGCAACTATATCAAGCAATTAAAAGTTTGCTTAGGCAATAAATTAGCTGTTTATACTTGGAAGCCATAAACGGAAGCATGAGCGGGGGAGCGCAACTACTTAGAAGAGTTTAAAGTTGGGAGCGTGTGCTAATAATATTTTGTTTATTAATTATTGTTACAGAGAGATCATTGACATGGTGTTTTTGATGTCAAGGTAAGAATTCTTAGTTTACTAGAAGCCTCTCCTCTATTGTGAGAGACTACCTTGAAACATCTAATTTTTATATAACATATCTTATGGTTAAAGTCGATAGTATTTCTTTGATGATCCTATGGATATCACCCCCTACCAACTCTCTCTCTCTGAGAAGAGGAGAGAGAGAGAGAGAGATTATGTTTGTGTGTGTGTGTGGGTGATGACTGTGTTACCTTAGCTAGTGGTTGGAGACTTTAATTGTCTCAGACATGAGAGTGAGAAGATAGGGGCATACCAGTACCAAATAGAATACTTGAAGATATGGACTAGAAACATCAATACTGCTGGACTTCTTGAAATCAGAAGTGGGACACATTTGGACATGGAACAAGAAGACTCAGATTAATAGGATAGCTTGTCAACTTGACAGAGCTTTCTATAATGAAGCCTGGAATGCCATGTTCCCTGGTGTGAAGGCTTAGTGTTTATTTTCATCCTTGAGTGATCACTCCCCTTTGGTGGTTCACATAGTTAAGCATAATAAGAGGAGCGCGCCTTTTAGATACTGCAACCATTGGCACTATAAGCAAGGTCACAGAATTAGTGAAAGACATGTGGATGGCTGGGGTCAGTGGTAATTGTATGCTCAGAGTAGTTATTAAACTAAAATCAGTAAAGAAACAGCTAAAGGAGTGGAGATCTACTTAGGATCTACAAATGCCTAATAGCTTTAAACAACAGTTGGATACTACGATGATCCTGTTAATAAAGAATTGGAAGCAGAGGAGTCTCTTATCCAACAGAAGTTGAATGCAGAATTACGACAGGAGGAAATTCTGCTGCTCCGGAGGGCAAAATGTGACTGGCTTCAGGTTGGATAAATGCATCAAAATTATTCTAAAAAAATCAAACTAGACAGTGCCGAATCATATTTGTCAACTGCTTAATGCACAAGGGGAGTCCATCCATAACCAGGCTACTATAAGGGAGGAGGCTGTACAATTCTTCACAACTTTATAGTCTCAGACTCTTACCTTAAAGAGTTTGATGTCATCATCACCAAAAGATTGGTTACTGACGAAGGAATGAAAGGCTAATCAGAGAGGTTGCAATGGAAGGTGGAGGGGGTCATCAAGGCTGCTAATATCAACAAATCCCCTGGACCAGATGGGTTTGGGGCTCAATTCTTCAAAGTTCACTGGGAATTCATAAGGGAGAAGTGTGGGAGGCTGTAAGAGACTTTTCCAACATGGGAAACTCCTCAAGGAAGTTAATAACACTTTTATAACTCTAATTCCTAAGAGGAAAGAGGCCTCAAGAATTCAGGATTCTAGACCTGTATCTTGTTGCAGTTTCCTTTACACGATCATTAAAAAATTATGTGTAACAGGATGGAATATCATTCAACAGAGTGCCTTTATTCAAGCTAGAAGTATTTCAGAGAACTATCTGCTAGCACATGAATTTGTCGGATCCTTCAATAAGGAGGGGAACAAATGCTGCATAAAGATCGATCTTCAGAAGGCTTCTGGTACAGTTAACAGAAGCTTCATCTGCCACTTTCTCAAGTGTATGAACTATAGTGACAAATGGGTCAGCTTGATCAAGGAATGTACGGATGCTCCCATATTTTCTATATTTGTGGATTTAATGGATTCTTCCAAAGCAATAGGGGTCCTCGGCAAGGTGATCCACTATCACCCTACCTATTCACTATAGCAATGGAACATCTTAGTAATCTCCTAGAAATTGCTGAAGCTAGAGGAGAAGTGACACCCTTATTTGCAAGCATGCACCCTACTATTACTCATCTAGTATATGCTGATGATCTACACATCTTCCTCAAGCCAACTCCCAAATGCCTAGGAGTCAAATGAGTTCTGGAGGAGTTTGCTTCTCACACAGGATTGTTAGTGAACATGGACAAGAGTAAGGTGTTTTTTAATAGATGCTGCAGAAAAGAGACAGTTGTTGGACATGCTAGAGCTTGAGGAAGTTAGCCTACCTGTCAGTTATTTAGGTATTCCTCGTTCTATTCACGAAACTTCCTATCAAGATTGTCAACAGGTTATTGAAGCTTGCAGTAAAAGACTGGAGGGACGACAAACAATGAGGTTATCGTTTGGTGGTAGGATACAACTAGTTAACGCAATAATTACGGCCATGAATAACTACTTGCTGCAATCCTGAAAGTTGTCCTGGCAAAGATAGAAGCCATTTGTGCTAATTTATTTGGAGGGAGGGGTTCAGGCTATTAGTTGGTCCCAGCTATGCAAACAGAGAACGAAGGGGGAGGAGGCTTGAGAAGCTTAATTAACTGAACTCAAAACAAACTCATATTCTGGCTCTACTGTGGAAGCTCATTACCTCAAAATCATTATGGGCAGAGTAGATGAGAAACATATATATAAATAGAAGTATTTGGGATTTAATAGCGACAACAATGCTTCTAGTATATTCGAATCTATGATGAGAATGAAGCCAACCTTACTCCTATATCTCCAGAGGATTTTCTAATGGTCAAAATACAAGCATATGGTTTGATCCAGGGATGCCAGGTGGAAGACGCATTGAAAGGCTGGGTTGGGAGAACTAATTCTTGAGGGAGAATGAACATGTGAGATATCTTATGTTGAGGTTTGTTGGAGAGCAGAGATTCTTCAAGCTAGATCCAACTTCTGCAATATCATAAGATCAGTCTCCATCTATACTGATCACCAGGAAGACTTCTGGGCATGGGCTGAGTACACAAAGGAGAATTTTTCTTTAAAATCAGCTAATAGGGTGGTTAGGACCCCTTCCCCTGAAGTGGATTGATATAAGTTTGGTTTCACAGGCTACTGTGTCAAAAGTATGTGTTTGTACAAGGCAATCCAGGACACTGCTTATCAAGAAGAGAAGGCTCAAGAAGAGAAGTGGCTCCAAATGGATGGGATGCAGATTAATATTGTATGTTTCATGCTCACAAGAGGAGGAGACAATAGACCATCTTTACTTCAAATGTTCCTAGTATGGTCAATATGCAGGCTAAAACTTACATTAAAGAGAGAGCGGAGTTTATTCACTGCAAGAAGAATTGAAGGAATTCCTAAGGAAATTCAAGAAGAAGGACTTGGGTTATATGCTAGCAAGACTGGTTTTGACTGCTACTGTATGGCACATTTGGAAAGAATGAAATGAAAAAGTTCGAGGATGAGAAATCACATAAAAGATTAGTGCTAAAGAGACTTATGGAGGATGTAAAAAATCCTGATCAGCAATTATAATGATCAGGATACGAGTCGGAGGATTAAGGAGATAAGAGATAACTGGTGTGTGTGTAGTTTGTAGTTTTTATTAACAATAACAATTATGAAACAATACTATTTAAAAATAAAAATGGATGTCAACATACAAATGATAAGGTGATATAAAGCTAGGACTAAGCATCAAGTCTCTACCGATTCATTAAGGAAAACAATAAGATAAAGCATCCTTAAGCGAAAAACAATCTATTGTATGAAAAGAGTATAATCATATAATTGAAAGAAAAATCAAAACCTACATTTAGTATGGTTGGTTGTCAGTGTGCCGCAGCAGATCGTTATTGCATTGCCCCTTTATTCTCCGACTCATGAGGTGGAAGAGGAAGTTGCGAAAAGGAGTCAAATAAGAAATTGGGTTTGGGAAGAAGAATTAGGGTTGTCGATGGAAATGTGGGGTTCAAATTGGGTCTATCCAAGAAAGTGAATTGTTCGGGCGTTGGATATTTCATTTTATCCAAACTTGCTTCCAAACCGACCATGACATGAATAATCGGGCCGATTAAGAAAAGGTGGCCTAATTACTCGTTTTGACCGACTACTCAGTCTCTCATTAATTTGTCGATTAATGAAATTTTGATCGATCATGGACCAAGAACTAGTAATCGGGCGATTAATCGGCCTTATAAAATGATATTTTAGTAACACTATCCTTATTGTATGCAAGGTATCAAATGTCGGATGATGGGTCCATATTGAATTGGGTTTTAGCATATGTCACATGTCTACGATAAATTAAAATATTTTTCATACATATTCGGATACTTAAATATATCCTAATATACCAAAGTGCCCTGTAACTAATAATACATGGTACAAAGATCGAGGAGGGAGGATTGGAGAGTAGAAAGAAGCTTATTTGCGAACGACATAGGGAGACGCCTTGCCAAATCAAGAGGAGAAAGGGGCTTAAGGTTAACGTATGATTTGGTGTGCATATTTCCATTATTTTCAAGTTAGTGGGTAGGGTTTTATAATAAACTCTACTCTTTAACCCGTATAGTTGAACTACGCCAAAATAGGTCAATTTTTAAATGTTGGGTTCGGCTGTGAATTGCGAACTAGGTTGTCAAACTCGCAATATAAATCTTGTATCGATTTGCTTGTGTGTTGTATGCTAGAGTAACTCTAGGAGTTTAGGTTTATACTTTTAAATCCATATAGGAACATGTTCTTAATAAATTTTCTCATAAGGTTTTTATTTGTTTCATCTTTTACAATTATACCTAATTCCAAAATCTAGATTCTTAAGTATACATTACATGACTCGAGTAAAAAAAAATAAAAAATACCTATCAGCCTATATATCTTATCGGATGAGCAACAATACGTAACAAAATGGTAGTATACTGTATTTTATAGTAAGATACGTGTCGTGAATTATACGATACTAACAACATACGTTGCAAATATCGCTATGTAAGTCGGTCGATCTTTTCCACAATTACACAAAGGAGATATTTGGCAGTGTCGTTTTAGTGTCGAAAAGGACATTGTCAGCTGATATGTCAGGCGCATTTAGTACTAGGATTATATTAGGATTAAGTTTCCTTATTTGTAAAGTAAAATATCAGTTCATATACACACACACACACACTATCCCTAATACAAGTCCAACATTTCTTATCTATATCTATGGAGCATTTGCCTAACTTGTATTATGCGAGAGAGCCCAAAAGTTCTTCTGAAGGGTGAGAGAGCCCATAATGTGAGAAGCATCATCTTCAAGGCTGCAGCATCAACAACTTCAGAGAGTATTCGAGAGCTTGATGAGTGCATGATATAAATTTTGGTGTTTGGGAGTTGATGAGTTTTGGAAAGTGAATTCATGGTTGAGATTGCCTCCATAGCTTGTTCTCCTCTCTTTTTTTATAGTAGAATTCTCTTGTTTGTCCTCCATACCTTGTTCTCCTCTCTTTTGTATAGTAGAATTCTCTTGTTTGACTGAGGAGATTCCCAGTTTGGGATGAACGGGCATTAATCCTTTTGTACTTCATTTTTTCTGCATCATCTATTTCTGGTTTTATTAGTTTTTGGTTTGTGATTACATGGCTCCCTCGCAACTACTTAGAAATTAGCATCCTTAGGTTTAAGAATGATTATAGAAAAGTAGAGTATTTAGTCTTTTACTAGTCTTGGTTTTTATATTTGTCAGGCTTTGTGAGTTTATTGTCTCGAGTTTGTTAAGAGCCCTAATTCGAGGTTTGGAGTGGAGTTAGTATATTTTTCTGTAAATCTACAGAAGACCTATATAGTGTTTAATTTTCACATGTTTCCAGTTATTGGCGATGAAATGTATTTATTTGTGAACATATGTTGTGTGTATATGTATGGTTTTGCTTCTTTTGTCATTATTTTGTGTCTTATTTCTTATCTTCTGCTAATTATCATCTGATACCAATTTCCTTTCTTTTTGAACTTATTTTTATCTTTTATGCTTTCCTTTTGTTCTTGAACTGGAGCACAACAATATATCTATTGCTGGAAACCATTCTGCAGAATCTGTATTTTCAGTGAAACTTCCGTCTTTTCCATTACATCTCTAAGCCTTGCATCCATGAGTCTTCTGCATGCAAAATCCCTTCTCTTATTGTTTCCATTCAATGGTGAAATAGGTTCCTTTTGAGTATCAGAGCAGCAACACTTCCCATTATTGTACCCAAACCTAGGTCCTCCAACTGAATATACCAAAACCTGGTCCAACATTGTCCAAAACCCTAGAATACATAACTATGTAATGATCGTCTATGATTTCTTCATACTTCGTAAACGTTAGCAAGTAGATCCCCTCCAGTTATCGAGTTCTTGCTCTTCATGCTCGTATGACCTCCTTCGGTCACCTTATCCCTCTCCACCATATGGTTCATCGGAAGTCTATTAACTTTTAATTCTGATTCGCTGTTTTGGTGAATATGTCTAGAATACTTTTCCTTGTTTGATCACCATATTATGCAAGCATCTGCCCATTTGTTGTGGTTCTTGTTTATTACCAGTGTTAGAATGATGCAAATCATGTGTGCTTAAATTGGTTGGAGATAATCGGGAAATGGATGGCTTCATAGTATAGAATTATTGGCCTGACCTATTGGGATTATTTTATGGCTGCGTAAAATATTTACTCAGTGCAGAACGAAAATTTGCATTCTGTCGCAATCCTCTCTAGAGTCTGATGGTTCCTCCCCCTGGAGTGCAGTCTAAGAAGCTCCCTCTATATTCCGTTGCAATATTCTTTTGCTCATAATTTTCTCTGTTGGGGTTTTATATTTGCTCAGCTTTGAATGACGTTCTTCCCAGTTCAGAATGTTGAAGGTTATTCCTGACGGATGAGGTATTGTACGCTGATACTGGTCTGAACTGGTCTGAAATTTCTAATGGAGACGAACTTGGCATCAATTGTTCTTGGAATGTTTGCGAAAATGAATGGATTTGTGTTATTTCTTTTGTTGCTTTGCAATATTTCTAGTCACTATATACTATATATTATGTGTAATCACAAGGATTAATATTATCATTATGATTACTGCTGCATGCTGCAATCATAGCATTGCTTTGTGCATCATCTTGAAATTATGTTTGTTTTTTTTCATTTGAAGGAAAGATTCTATATGATGAATGAGAGGAAATCTTGACTTCACATGTAAAAGATGTAACGTGTGAAGATCCACCATAATAGGGACAATAATTTCGAGGCTGTCGATACTGTCAATTCTATACTTAATTCTACATTTATAAGTGGGGATCTCAAGGCCAAAAGGAAGTCAAATGCTATCTAAGCTAGTGTTGCTATAGAGAGAAGTAACGTGTAGAATCCTTTCATTATTGAAGCATTATCCATGAAATCAGCCCTCTTTAAAGAAGAAAAGCTTAAGCAACTCACTCTACTTTTAGTAGGATTTACTGTGAATTGATTAGTGGCTCTAGTGTTCAGCACGGGAGGCATAACACATCCTGACTATATGAGTTCGATTTTATGGGGAAGCGGATGGTTCCTTCAAATTATGATAGAAGTATATTAAGAATATTTTGTCAATTTTGAAGCATATCGAATAACATTTTGTCAATTTTGAAGCACATTTCCACTTCAAAAACTTATCTTGTAGTACAAAAGCGCAATTTAAATCTTTGTATTGTCATTTTTTTGATGTCCCATTCAAAAGACAATTTATAAAATTGGAGTGCCAAATTGAAAAAAAGGAAGTTATTACCAAAAATATTTGAAAGTGCCATTAGAGTAATTTAGCCTATAGAACTATTACTGCAGTATAAATTGTGGTTTGTGTGTCAGTTTTATAGTAGTTTTTTGCAACAGTGTTGTAAGGATTTTTTCTAGTCTGCCAAACTTGATTGAACCTGATCTAGTACTTAGAGCATCATTAGTAGATGATGCTCAAAATTTCATCTTGAGGTCCAATATTTTAAAAAAGAAGTAAATGTATAATGGGTTGGGTTTGTATGAAAATAGTAGAAAATGAAAATATGAACTTTGGTCCCAAAGATTGTGGTCAAAAAATTAAAGTGAGAAAAAAATAATGTAAATCTAAAATTAGGCTCCAAATTGGGGCTTACTATTCTACAAAATAATTTCCTACATTATGAATCTAGAAATTCTCAGTTCCAACCTATAGCTCATGTGGGTGGGTGGATCTGAAAATCTAGAAATTGAAACCTAAGATGGGTATTACTATTCTACAAAATGAGCTCCTAAATTCTAAATATAGAATATGGGAAATGGGTTAGGACTTACTCCCAACTCAGCGCAATCGGAGCTATTGGGGATTAGAAAAGTACAAAAAATATAGGGGAGCGGGTTATAAACGATGCCTGTTGGAACCCTTGTTAGCAATCACCCGAATAAAACTCGTATTATACGCAAATTTTTTCGTATCTTTCATAAACGTATAATACTTGCGTACTTTCGACAAATCCAAATCAGTACATAAATTTTAAGCATGCGAAGTTTTAAACATGTTCTATATAAATTATTGAAAAATTTGGCACACAAAATATGCTGAAAACTTGTTTAATTAACCAAATTTGACAACATATTTAATAATGTGAAATTTTTAACCTCAATATTTCTATATTTTGAATATTTGACCGAATTTTTGAACGTATTTTATTTGCACTGAGCCGATTTATACTCATACTTTTGCCGTCCCAAAATTTTTCCGTTTGCCGAATTGCTAACAAGGGCTGGAACCTGTGGTTCTTACAAAACATGCAACAATAACGAACTTGCAATGAAGGGAAATAGCACCTTAATTTTAGGTATGCTAGATAGATAGGTTCTTGATATCGGATATCAGACCCATACCGAGCAGGTCGTCATACCTGAACGAAACGTGTCAAATTCGTAATGGAAATAAAAACCACTACTTCGCCTCTTTGTTGGACTGCGAGATCAAACCACGCATCAAAATATGTTTCAGACATGGATGAAACTCGTGCATAAGAAAAAATCCGCACTTTCTGAATAAAGACGGAATTCCATTCATGCATTTACAATACACATAATTGTATTGGTACTACTGAAATGAATTGTGCTATGTTTGCTAGTAGTTTCCATTTGATACCTAATAAAGCAAATTCCGGTTTTCGTTTCCCTTGTGATAGAGGGATTATGTTTTCTTATGTCTATTGGATGTACAATACAATTTTGGTAGTAATTTTTTTTTTTTTTATTTCAGTTAAAAATGCAGTCGAATGTTTGGGGTACCATACTGAACCGGATACCGAATAATATATACTGGGCATATAAGGAGATACGACGTTATGGACCTTACGGTTTTATAGGATAGTATGCAAAATTCAAAGTATTAGTATAAATATGCTAGAAATAGTCTTTCGGATGAAATATAGATAGTAAGACTTTATCTACACTTACATATTCTAAGTCAACACTAATATGCTGATATGTATCAGGATCAGTTTTTTTTTTTTTTTTTCCTCTTTTAGTACTAGTACCGGTCGATTTGGCATGAATATCGCTGACATGGGTCATGATCCTTGTTAGCAATCACCCGAATAAAATTCGTATTATCACAATTTTTTTTTTATCTTTCAGAAACGTATAATACTTGCGTAGTTTTGAAAGTTTCGGATTATATACGAATTTTAAGCATGTAAAATTTTAAATGTGTTCCTTACGAATTATTGACAAATTTGGCAACAAAACGTGGTGGCAACCTGTTTAATTTATCAAATTTGACCATCTGTTCAAATATTTGAAGTTTCTAATCTCAATATTTTCGTTTGACAACTATTTGACCGAATTTTTAAACGTACCGTTTTATACTCGCACTTTTTCCGTTCCCGGAATTTTTTTTCTTCTTTTTTTTAAACGTGTTCCTTACAACATGTTTAATTTATCAATTTGACCAAAAAAAGACGTGTTCCTTACAAATTTTAAACGTGTTCTTTACAAATTTGGCCAAAAAAACGTGGTTGTAACATGTTTAATTTATCAATTTGACCACCTGTTTAATAATTTGAAATTTTTAATCCCAGTATTTTCGTTTGACGAATGTTTGATCGAATTTTTTAACGTACCGTTTTGTACTCGCACTTTTGTCGGCCCAATTTTTGTTTTTCCTTTCTTCTCTTTTTTTTCGTATCGATCATCATGATCATCATAGGACATGCGATCTCTTTCAAAAATAATATATGACCGGGAGAGCTCGACTCCTCCAGCATGTCTCACAATCCCTTGCACTAAATATTCTTCCACCACTATCTAAAGAGCATTAGGAATATAATTCTTTCTTCCACTATCATTACCTCAATATTTTTATATTATATATTTATAATCCCTCCTCTCTCTCTCTCTCTCTCCTCTCTCTCTCTCTCTCTGATGGGCTGTAGTTGTTTGAGCGTTATGGGCCTTGTGTTTGTTCCCGAAGAAATTAGGCATATTTGGTCAGAGCGAGAAGAAAAATCTTTTTCAACTTCAAGACTTGCTTGATATCAACCGAGTCAAACTACTTGGAATTTGTGAATCTTTTAATTGCTGTATCTCATGCACGGACATAAGTATTTGTGCTACATTTTGACCCGTGCGACACACAAGTTTCAGACCCCACCACCTTCTAAAGGATTTCGAAAGCTTCAAGCAAAACTCATGTCAGATGACGGTTACGCAGATGACGGTTACGCAGATCCGTTTCGATGGGTCGAAAAATATTATGCGTGACATGTAAGCTGTAATTATATCGGCATTGCGAATCTCATGCATTGTTCCTTTGAGACAACTATGATTCAACTTAAAGATATGAAGCCCATATTAACTGATAATTGTGAGGTCTTAACATTTTACACACACACAGAAACACAGTAAGGGAAATTTTATATACAGAATATTATATATAGCCATAATTTTTATTTCGGAAACAATTTTTTTTTGAAAAAAAATTATATTCTCATGTTTGGTGAATATATTATTCCAAAAAATTGAAAATGGGTAAATGAAAGACTGAAAACTAAATAAAAAGGAATACAAAACTCTTAAATAAATGAAAACTGAAAAAAAAAAATTAATGAAAAACTGAAAAAAAAATCATTCTTAAAAAAATGATAAAAACTGAAAAGAATGAAAATATTTCTTAAAAAACAAAAATTATCTAAATAATTGAAAAAAAAGAACAAAAAAAATAAAAGAACGAAAAAAGATATTTAAAAATGAAAAAAAGACACAAAAAAAACCAAAGAAAATATTTTAGAAAATGAAAAATAATCTTTAAAAATGAAAAAGGTAAACAAAAACAAGAAAAAAGTATTAAAAATTATACTTTACCCGGCAAAAAAATACCCACCTATTTATGATTTTCATGTTTTGTGGGCAAATTGTTTATCCATTTTCGAAAATAAACTTTTATAACCTAAATCAAATGTGGAAATAGTTTCCTCCCTAAATTGGTCCGGGATTAAAAAAATGAGTAGAGTAGGCATGGGAATTACAAAATTTACTAATTATCAACCATAAAATCATGACCAATCAAATTGGTGATTTAGATTGTTGCAAAAGAATTCACATTAGTCAGTATTATTTATGCTCTAGCATCAATACATCAGTAGAATGCACATAACATTGCAGATATTTCAAAAAAAAAAAAAAAAATCCGATTTTGTGTAGTTATGCTCAACAGTAATTAACTACTTATAGAACCTTGATCTTGTTCCGTGAATGGTACTTGTGAGTGAACGTTTGCAACTAAAAACAGCTAAGATTTTCATTTTCATTTTTTGTTTTTTAATGAACTTGATGCAGATTGCTGAGTTTCTTCATATCATCCATGTCCACTAGCACTTATCTACAAACTCTCTGTAGTCAGGAAGGTTGGGTTTATCTTCTGGAATTTGTGCTGCAAAAGGGAGGCCCTACATATGGATAGAACTGATAGAGCGAGCATGCAAGATGGACCTCAGAGAGTCGAACACCATTCTAATTCCGTAAGTAGGCAATCTTTCGGCTTTGTCTCGACATAAAAACTTTTGTAGGAGATTGGTTTCCTGTCAAAACCAATCAAATGCATTGCTATCTCTGCCCGTTACATCATCGCCTCGCCTTTGAATGGTCCATGCAGATTCCTGATCAAGATGCCTCTCTTAAACACGCAATCTTAGAACGATCATAATGTCGTTTTCCTATCTTTACCCAACTCCTCAGTAGTTTCTTTCTTTCTCTCCTTGAAATGATCAATTTAGCCTTTAGTTCTTCATAGTGATGTTCTTTTACTGCTCATGTTTTCCCAATTGATTAAAGTTCATGTTGATCTCAATAACTTACTGTATGACTTTGCGTAGACGTCACATAAAAGCCATGTATGTAGTTGAACATGACACGATTGTGCACAGATAGGATCGGTCTGATCTCAAACTTGTATCAGCAATCTTGATTATAGTTAATTATTGCAAGATAATGGATTGGCTTCCGAAATGTGACCCACTTGCTGTTATCTGGTGTTAGGACATTATAGGTGTCATGTTTCTCAATGAAGTCTGGATGTGGTCGTCCTCAACAGCTCATAGAACTCTTTGAGGAAAAAGAAAAGACACAGAAGAATTCTCTGGGGTGGGGGGGCGGGGTTCCGCGTTGCAATACCTGGCGCTGTCGATGGTGGTCCCCCCGATGCATCGATTCGCAGCTGCATTGCCTTCCTCATCGACTCTAGATTGATCTTAATCCTAATAATTATGCGGTTACGTATAATAATCGCAGTGACAAGTGGAGGGAGTGAAGCAATGGAGTTAGTTGGCCGCTTGATTTTAACTTTTAAGCAATCTGGAGATATTTTATAGAGTGTCTGTTGAGAGGAGGGGCTCAATGGCTCATTCAACACTGACTTGTTGATAAAGGAAGCATGATCTTTTCTTCTACTTCCCATATGGACCATGTTTTGTAGGAACACAAGGTATCCTCACTTTCAGATTTTCTTCGGAAGATCCTTTTTTTTGGTGTTTGTCTCAAATTAAAGATGTACACATTGTGGGAGTCACACAGAGCTATACCCCATCTGGTAAATATGAAGACGTCTAAATCATCAGAAACAGAGTTACAATATGCAGTCAAACATGGCCTATTATCTTTTCTAGTGTTGGTCTCAAATTGAAGATAATACACATTGTGGGAGTCACAATACACAACACATTTCACTATGGGGTTGTTTGGTTCGCAGAAGTAGAACGAAGTAAAAATTTTGGAAGTAGAGAGTTTGCGTGCGCATTGCATATGCATGTCATGCGTACGCATATTTTATGAGTTCCTTCATTTGGATGGTTGGTGGAAGTTGTAGTTGAAAGTGACATAATTTTTTTTGTATGGATTAAAATTATTATTATTATTATTATTATTATTTTATTTTATTTTATTTTTTCGGAGTTCCAATTTATTTTCGGAATCCAATGAGAAGTTTCGAACACTTTGGCCATTTTTTTCGAAATTAAAAGTATGAATAGTGTACTTTTGGAACTACTATTTATAGGAGTTTTTTTTTTGAAATGACTAACCAAACAACGAATAATTTTTTCTCGAACCTAGTAACGAATAGTACAAAATAGGACTTCCCGAAGATGGACTTCCGCGACCAAAAAAAAAAGTTACAATATGCAGTCAACATGGCCTAATTTTTGAAGTCATCATTTGTACTAGATGCCAGTACAAGTCTATTTCATGGTGTAACTCAAGGTCGGCTGCATTCTTCTAATGACCAATGGGGTAGGGTGGGGTGGGATAAATTCAAAGGGGGGCCCTCACTAGTCACTAACTTGACCTGTTGCCATCCAAGTTGTTGTGAGCCATTCATGAGTTAGTGTATCTTATCCTTTACGCAAGGTATTTTCGTTTCTTACGCAATTATGCCTTCTGTTGTTTGTGATGAAGTAAACTTTGAGCTCACACCAAACGCAGCATTCTTCTTACTGTGGAAAAAAAAGAAGATAGTCTCTGCAGTAGTCAAGTAATACCTAATATTTTCTTCGGAACAGAAACAGAGCATGGTGTTATGACAGTAATTGTAGGTGGCCTCTCATTTTTTGTAACAATTGGAACTTGGGTGGTTAAGCCATAAATATCATGCTAGAGCAAGAAACCAGTTGGTGGCGTCTCTCCCTCTGTCGGCTCTCGTCAACTAATGGATTGAAGTTAACAAGCATTTATGTCGTGAATGATCGACCGAGAACTAATTTGTGATTGTTTTGTTGTTTTTGTTGTAATTTTTTTTTTTTTTTGTAAGTTACTATAACTATGGATAGAGGTGAAGGAACAGGATATGAGTAGTTGCCATAAACAAATAAAGAAGAAAGAGCACTAGTTTGGTGGAACTTGTTGGTTTGATGCAAGCCTATCCCTGAAATGATTTGAGTGTTTCTTGTAATGTCAAAATTAGATAACCTTGAATGATTTGATGACATGGATTCTATGTAACAGGAGTTCCCTTTGGAGTCATGCATATCTCCCTGACCTGAAATGATTGAGTGTTTCGTGTATGTTAAAAATTTAGATAACCTTGAATGATTTGATGAAATGGATTCTACGTACGTACGAGGAAGAAAAGTGTGCAAAGGGGGCTCACATGCGTGTACAACACAAGTTAGACAAGTATCTCAATTTTATTTTTATGATTGCCAAATACGTGTTCTGGTGCACTTTTGTTGTGGTGGGGCTGTTCTTGTGCACCTTTTTTTTTTTTGGGCACTGCACATCTCATTCTTGGTAGGGCATGAAAATGTTTGGCCAACAAACCTAATAACTGATGGTAGGGTTTTTCTAGGTAGGCATATAGGGTTGGCCTCTAGCTCTCCAAGGAATTTCGACTTTTTTAGGAATCTCTATTCTAGATCTCGGTTTAAGGTTTTACACTTGGGTATGCAATATTATCATCTATCGTCCAAAGCATTCTCCTATCATAAACAGGGTCATCTAAGGAGCATAAGTAAGATCTATAAAGAATTTGACAAATTTTTGTATCGGTTGTAGACTTGACATCAATACAATGCTCTATGTCAACACCAAATTCCGAACATAGGTAGTTACGATCACGAGAGGATATGCCATCAATTCATATCGCTACTAGCCACGTCTATCTTTTGAATATACAATTTAATCTTGCAATAAATGAGCATTCTCCAAGTCTCGTAAACTATAAAAAGTTTATGCGAAGACACGATGCAACTTGGTATTAGAAAATTGCATTCGCTTGTATGACACAATAAGCCTAACATTAAAAAGGAAGCAAGGATCCTAATTTTTTCGTAGTTCAGTACTACTAGAATTATTTTTATTAGTGTGTGTGTGCGCGCGCGTGCGTGTGTGTGTGTGTGTGGTGTGTGTGTGTGTGTGTATATATATATATATATATATATATATTATATATATATATATATATATATATGATCTGCATCCTCTCACTTTTGCATCTTCCAAGCATCTCCATGATTATACCCGTTGGATTTTATTTAAGTCATGTGATCTTAATCGTTAAAAAATCAATAATTAAGATTACATGACTTAAATAAAATCTAATTGTTGTGAAAGAGGGGGTGTATGGGGGTTGCAAAAGTGAGGGGACAAGGATCATATATATTATATATATATATATATATATATATATTATATATATATATATATATATATATCTATATATATATATATATATATATATTGCAAATGACCTCTATCCTAGTGGTTAAGAGAGATGCATGTGGTCCGAGTGGTCAGGAGATCGATTCCCGGTAAGAGCGTTCGCCACAATTACCTTCTGCATTTCCTTACTTTTTGCATCCGATGTGGATCCTTCCTCTCTCTCTCTCTCTCTCTATATATATATATATAGAGAGAGAGAGAGAGAGATAGAGAGAGAGAGAGAGGAGTCGGCCAGAGGCTGAGGCCTAGGGCTGCAAACGAGCTGAGCCAGGCTTTTGTAAGCTTGAGCTTGGCTTGACTAGAATTAATCGAGCTCGAGCTCAAGCTTGATAATTTTTTTATTCTGAAGCTTGAGCTTGGCTCGAGCTTGTTTATATTAAGCTTGAGCTTCGCTTGATAAGGAAACTTGATTCAAGCTTGATAAACAAGCTCGATAAGCTTGAAATCAAGCTTGTCGCTCAACTTTATTTCAAACCCATTAAGCTTGATTTCAAGCTTAACGAGCTTGATTTCATACTAGTTAGTTTTGAATTCAAGTATCTGAAATATTAACAATTTATTTATAAATAAATAATTAAAGTTCCTTAATATCACTTATTAAGGACATAAATATATAATACACAACCATATTATTACACAATCTATATATATATAAAGTTCCTTAATTGTGGAGGCACCACTCACGAGGCTCGGTTGACATGTACGTATATCAGGGACGCCTGAATAGGTGCACGATCCGACTCGAGTGGTGATGGCGGATTCTCTATCACGAGACTTGGCTGAAATGCATGTATTTCAGGGACGCCTGAAATATGTCACGATCCAACTAAGTGATACGTTGAATCAAGTGAGACTAGAGGAATGAAAAAGGGTCGAGGATTTTGAAATCGTGTTGCAAGGAAAAGATTGGTGGTAGTACGATCATTAGATTGAGACGAACTTAAATGTTGGTTGATCGGATGGTTTGCCTAGAACTGAGTTGTTCGTGTGCGCAACGAGAGTAAGTTACCTAAGTTGAGATATAGTTGTTCGAGGTGAAAGATAACCATAGCACGAGCGTGGCTCGGATTGAAGAAACGCATAGGAGGTGTGCGAGAATTGTTGGATGTTGAATCAAGTATAAGTCGATAGGTATACTCAGTCAGTTTCGAGGACGAAACTTTTTCTGAGTGGTGTATGATGTAGTTTTCCGTCCCGCTCAGTCATCGGAGGAATCGGAACGCCGACGGCGTTCGGACTTAGCTTTACAACGGCTGCTCGAAGACATCGCTCGGTCAAGGACTCCTCGCTCAGGTGGGGTAGTTTCGATAAACTTGCCTCATCTTAGCCTTCACATAATAAATCGTATGTTTTCAACTTGCATAAGTAGGCTTGATAATAAAAGAGACGAATCCACATAGCTAAGAGAATAATCCCAAGTCGAGTCGAATTGAGTTATATATGGAAAGGTCAAACGGTCGGCTTAGAGTTGGTGCACGACGTGCTTTGAAAATGACACTCGATCCTTCGTCCCGTGGCTTGGGAGAAGAAAAAGGTGGTCTTCGATACACCATGAATTAGCCTAAGTCATAGGCGTCGCCTGCGTAAATGCTCGATAAAGCATACACGTTTCCTCGATGCAAAGCTTGGCATAGCCTTTGCTCGTCCCTCGGGTTAAGTTGTAGGCTTGAGTAAGTTAGGCAAAGTTATGTCGGTCGACCTAAATCATTCCAAGTGCTGTCCCGCTCTTTCTGTGGTTGTCAAAATAGTCCCACGATCCCAAGGCCCGTCATATAAAGTATGACTTGGGCGATAGCGTCGCGTAGAACACGAGTTGGTTCAAGGCACGAGCCACAGTTGGTGCGGTGGAAAGTTAGCCACGGTCTATCGACACGTGAGGACACGTTATGTTCAAGTTAAGTGGGAAGACTATGCAATAGTCGTTCCCTGAGTTCAAACAATGTTAAGCCAGAGCGATGGTTAGTCGCCGAGAGTAATATGTCGGGACTGTAGGTCAGTCGCCGAAGCAACCCTAGTTTGGCTCTGCAAGAGTAGTATAAAAATGGAAGAAGTAAATAAAAATTTTAACAAATCCCAATGATACCCTAATATATATATATATCTATATATATATATTATATATATATATATATATATATATATATATATAATATATACCTTTTAACATAACACGGTCGTTGGACTACTTGTCGACAAGGGGGTTTTTACCGTTTCTTCGGATCGGAAAGCCTGAGGCCAGGGGACCGATGCCAGCCATAGAGGAAACGGGGTAATAGTCGAGCGGGGTAATAGGCAATGGTAGTTCAGACTTGCATCGGGCTCGCTACTTGCGGTGTAAGGATCCCGTTTACCAGGCTATGTCCTGAATGGCTTATTAATGCCGGAGACCTGTGGGTAATACACCTAATATAAATTATAATCAACTAACAGGGAAGGTGATAGTAAGTTTTGTATAAATACGACACAAGTGGTGTTGATAAGGTATGTGTGCACGGCTTGCACCATGGTTTAAGAGCCTCGGACTTGGCCATAGCAAGGACCCGTGCTTCGGCATGAGATGCGTCGTCGAGTGTTAGGTCCTCAACATAGAGTTGCATAAGTAAGTATTGAGTTGTTTCGATTTAAGTCAAAAGGGCCGTAGGACAAGTTGGAAGTTGCGTTGAGTTGCAGGGCACGACCTCAAAATATGAGGCACGGCCGCGCTGTTATAACACAAGTATGGATAAGTCAGTAAGTAGCGAGGCACTGCCTCAAGAAGGTAGCACGGTCACACGAAAATGGAGTCTCATCGTGTAGTTGCGTCTCCAATTTTGGGCCGAAAGGCAAGTACGACTTGATAGGTTAACGTTGTTGGGTTGACGTTGTTGTTGCAAGCACGGGATGGTCTTCAGACACAAATATGCCAAGAAGTCGGTCATAAAACTGATCCTAAGACAAGAGTAGAAAATAATCAAAAGGGTTATGTTGCACAAAGTAAATGAACCTGTTGGTTTTGTATGGGTGGGCGAGGAGCTCATTCCACCAGTACAGTTGAGTACTAACACCCACATAGTGTTTATGTGCAGGCACAGGTAGAAGCTCATGGCATGGAGCTCTCTTGGATGCGTCGAGGAACGAAGTTCCTTGGCGATTCAAGTACGACCACGTGGAGTCAAGACTTAAACGGAACATAATGTATGGACGTCGCCTTCCGAAGCATCCGCTGGATCGACAAATATAATTTGAGGAGAGAGAGAGCTGAGTGACTTGTAATGTAGATGTGTGAGCTTGAGTGACTTGTAATCTTGGCCTTGTGCCCTATTGTAATCCTTGTTCAATATCAATAAAATGTATCTTTTGAATGACTTGTATTTTGTTCTAAATTTCTGCTGACATATTCAATGTCTCTGCTAGGGACTTCTGTGCGACGATCCCGTCGCAGTCGCTGAAATCGGCCGTTATGGAACCCGCCTTGCACGAGTGCAACCTAGGCTCGTACGTTATGGTATCATAGCACGGCTTTACGTACTTAGACTATCGATTGAATTCTTAACTCCATTATTTTTATAAACTTTGAAGTGTTGCTTCCGCAAAGTTGATATCATTGGTACGTTCTCTCTCAAATGTCCCACGGGATGTCCATACAATAAGTCTAGCTATTTACAAAATGTAGGAGAACAGTTTTTGAAAAAAATAAAAAAGATGGTTTGCGCAAGCACGGTTGGCTAAGTCGGGCTGGGCATATACACCAAAATTGGGTCGACCTTAGCAAAAGATGATGCAGAAATTGAATAGTATCGGGCAAGAATGAGTTGAACTCGATTGAGTAAAGTGAGATGACTATCGATAAGGGTACTATCGAGCGACGATAACGTCGGGACGATATAGAGAACGTGCTTGAAATTCGAGGAATGGTTCGAACAAAAATATTGAAGAAGTCGATTTTGATTCGAATAATAGTTTGAGGATTTGTCAAATGACTTCATTCCTGAGTGGTATATGCGATAGCCTCAGGGATATCGGTCGATCGATTGAGGATACGGGGTGTCGGTGAGTTTATCAGCAAGCGTCGCGTTATGCAAAGCCGTAGATTGAGTATCGTTGAATGAGTTGTAGTCTTGAATACTTGGACGAGTCAATTCAAAAAATTTAGAGATGACGCGCACGGAACGTGCACGGATTGAGGATTGCGCGAGTATAAAAAAAATAATTGAGTAATTAAAACTGAATCGAAAAAAAGTTAAGGAATAGCGAACGGACGACTCGATCGAGGACATCAACGTGAATCGTATACAAAATTTAGCACGATTGGATGATAGCAGCATAGAAATGATTCGAATATAATTGTGAAAGACTCTAAGGATTGGGATGGATGTTGCCAGATGATTTGAGCTAACAAAGAATGATGTGATTTGAAAAAAAAAAAATATTGGTCGATGACTTAATATAGGCGGATGAATATACGCGATTTCGAATTTGAACGAATTGATCTTGTAAAGGATTCGAGGGATAATGATCGAACTTGAATTCGAATGTCGAGAGATTATCCAGTCGGACGATAGCATCAATCGCACGACTCGAAATTCGTTGCAAAGGAAGATTGTCAGGTTACGCGTATCATCGAGGGTATTGAGGCGTATCAAGATCGATATGCGATAACTCGGGGCACTCTAATTCGAGAATGACGATCGTGCAAGTGTTATTATTCAGACGGATGCTATACTTAGGATTTTGATTGAAATAAATGTCACGACCAGCACCCGCTTTTCGGATACGAGGCGTGTCCAAGCCAGCCTACGTCGCAGAGTCGGCGGTAGAACGATGTCACGGCCAAGATGCTCTAAATCACAAATACACATTTGTTGCTCATTCACATTATTAAATCAAGTTTACAAATTACAAGATTTTATAACTTCACATTTGCTAGAAAATACAATGTCTCATAAACAGAAAAAGACAACTAATCAACTATCTAGGTTGACCTCAGCATACCCATGTCTTTCCAATGCTAAGAGTGATCACGGCTAAACCTGAAAAATGTTGGTTTCTAGTCAGAAATGGAACGAGTACATTCTCACAACAGATTCAATAAATGACAAAATCTATAAATCTGTAAATAGTAATAAAATACACGACAAATATAAACATGGAATCATGGCAAAAACTGAGCATGGTGAAAATGACAAGTGAGTACTAAAACAGAGAAAACCTGTAGCCAGTAATGTATACTATAGAACCAGACACTGTATCTATCTAGTGAGTTGAATACTACTTCGACATGTAAACGACTAAGGATAAATCCGGCACCCCGTACATGAAATGTGCTGCTATTAGACAAGAATAAGATCCGACACCCGCACGTGAAGTCTGCGACTGCTATTAGGTGTAACCACCACTTTTCTAAAATAAGGATAATTTTGAACTTTTATACAATTGATTATTTAATAATAGATTTAAATCATTTTATTGATTTATTGGTGATTTTGATTATTTTAATTTAATTAAATTAGTGTCTTGGGATTTGTTCTTTGGCTAGTGTAACCTTGAGCTGCTTAGCCTAGAGACTAACCATGACCATGGAGGCCTAACCCATGTGACAAGATTACTAATTACCACTTTTTAGTCTAAGGATATATGGTCATTTTGTGACTTTTGAATTATTTAGGATTTTGATTAATTGGTGAGTTTTATATTATTTTAATAATATTTAAATTAATGTATTATGATTTTGGTCATTTTTATATTTTAATATTTTTGGGAATTTTTATATTTTAATATTGTATTTTGGGGTTTTATTTGATCGGGTTTGAGTTTTGTCTCATTTCGACTTGTGTAGTGACCCGGGTCAGTTTTGGACCCAACTGGAACCGACCAACTTGTCATGATCAAACCCAGATATTTATATTTGACTAATTTCATTTGATTTTAGTGGAATTAGGGATTATAGTTAGATTTAGAACTTAAAATTAGGAGTTTCTAATTTACCATTTTGACCCCAACTCAAAATCCTTCTATTCCTTGACTTGGAGGGCATTTGTGACTTTGCACAAATGCCCTAACACCCTCAAATTAGTGGCCAGCCAGTAGCTCACTCCCTCTCTTCTTCCCATTTCAAGAAAAACTC